>SZWC01003197.1:122932-154551 GCA_023375785.1 Penium margaritaceum
CCCCCTTCGCGAGACTGAGGGGCAATCGTCATCAACGACCCAGAGCAGGGAGACTCGAATATTTCGAGTCTCCGGAGGCCCATTTCCGTTTTTAACCAAACCCCTGGTTTTGGGACCCAAACCGGGGGTTTTTACCTCGAACTCGTGTGTTCGCACGAGTTATTCCGTTTGTTTTTCGTCGAAGTTCGTCGTAAACGAACTTCGAGTTTTGTTTTGTCGTTCTGGCGCGAAATCGTCGCGTGCGAGGCACGCTGGCAATTTCGCGCCAGGCATTCCGTCCTCACCCTCGCCCCCCCTATCCCTCGTCCTCTCTTGCTCGTTTGCAAGGAGGGCGAGGGGGGACGAGGGCACGAGGCCACGAGGCCTCGCCCTCGAGGCCCTCGTGGCCTCTTGGCCGCCGATCGAGCCACCAGCTCGATCGGCGACCGATGGCTCGCCGGCGGGTGCCCGGCCGGCCACTTGACCGGCCGCCGGCCACCCAGCCGGTCGGCCGCCGGCCGGCCGGTAGCCAGCGGGTGGCTGGCCACCGGCCAGCCCTCGCGATAGCGAGGGGTGGCTTGCAGCCACCCCCTCGCTATCGCGAGGTGGGAGGGCCGAACTGGCCCTCCCGCTACAGAAGGGTTTCAGGCGAGCACAAGGGGGATCCAAAAGAAAAAAAAAAGGGGGCTGGCGGGTGAGTCCAAAGAAAAAGAAAAACAGAAAGGGGGGCTTGAGGACTAGACAATACCGAGAAAAAAAAAGAGGGTCATCTTCCAACCACCACCGCCGCAACAGCCGCAGCTTCCTAGCTGCACTATCAGCATCAGGCGGTGGAGTGTCGATGACTGCTTAGTGCGGCGGCTGCGCGAGAGCTTGCACTTTCGCCTTCAGAGCCGAAAGCGAACTGTCGTCGTCGGCGATTGTCCACTTCGAGACGTGTCCTGGACCGGCGTCTCCCTGGGGCCCGTGGATTGGTATGCGCATTTCACCATGTAGGATCGACGGCGGATTCGAGTCTTACCGTCTCCGAGGGTTGGGTCGTCTACCACTTGGAGCAGCAGCCACACCTGCAGCCGCCACCCCTTCTCGTCTTGGAGCAGTCTTAGCTCCATTCGTGGCAGCAGCATTGGTCGCCGCAGCTAGTCAGACTCTCGTCTCCGGGTGTGCTGTCATAGTGCAGCTCTTCCCGTCTGGTCACGTTTGCTGACCCGGACGCCGTGACCTCCAGGAGTGATAGTACCTACGGGTCTCATTCTCTCCCGTGGCTTGGTGTTTACCACCGGGAGCAGGTGCCCTCGGCACCTATCCATCGTCCAGCGCACGAGATGAGTGCGCGGACATTTGAGCAGGCGCGCTGCGCATTCGCCTGCTTCTACTGTGGTGATGGACGTCATGGTTGGCGTCGCTGTTGGACGCGTCCTCCCGGCTGGCATCCACCTTGGTTAAAGCCTCGTCCGAGCCTGCGTCCTCCACAGCATACGGATCTGCCGTCGTTGGTAGATCCCCTAGCTGGACCTCTGGCGAGCATATTCGCTGAGATCCACGGCCTCCGACAGACGGTGCAGCGGCTCTGTGACCTTGTCGTCACTGAGCGTGCTTCTGCTACTCGTTCGTCGACGGCCTCTTCGATCATTTCTCCTCCACCCTCTCCTCCTTCATCATCTGATAGTGTACCTTCAGCCCCATCTGCCAGCGAGTCTCAGGTTACCACCATCCTTTCGATCCTCCACTCTGTTGCGACCACGACGCCACCTCGCGATGACATGTCTTCATGTAGTCGTTCCAGTGGAGTGGCCCCGCGACGTCGGCGTCAGCGCTCCGCACGCCGTGCTCGCGCCGGTTCCGATACATCCTCCACCTCCTCGGCTTCCATTGCTGTACCTGTCGAGGGGGGGTGTGGTCATCAGACAGTGCCTATGCCCGTAGCGACAGTAGCCGCATCCCCGCCGTCCCGCCGTGCCTTAGCGCCAGCCGAGGCAGATGCAGATGACAGGGTGGCAGTACATGACGTGGAGTCTGATCCTTCCATGGAGGTCATGGTCCAGACTTGCGTATCATCGAGCTCGACTTCCACGTCCGGGCTGGATCCAGATCTGCTACAACAGCAGGTTGCGTCAAGAGGAGTGCGGGCCCGGCGTCCCTCGGCGGTGCCACTCGCGGATCCTACCGGTGGCGTCCCGGCGGTTGCACANGGCGAGACAGTGCGTGATCGCCAGCTGCGCTTGTTGGTCGCCTTGACGGACATTGCTGAGCCGGAGCCCTGTACACCTGTGTCCATTATGGCGGCAGTCGAGGACACTGGAGCAGATCCATACATGCAGATTGAGTCACCTCGTCAGCAGGAGCTGAGTTTTGCCCCCTCGATTTCACCTCTTGGTGACGCTACCGATCACATCGACGCTGAGAGTGGTAGTACCTGCACGGACGACGCTTCCACATGCTCTACGAACTCTGACGACTCCTCCTTCTCCTTCTCTCTCGGCATGCGACCGCTCACTCCTCGCGTGACAGACACGAGCTATGATGTGGATGCGACACCTGCAGTTGCATCCGATGTTCCAGCATCTCAGCACATTGCGACCTTGGTTGACCCCCAGGAGGATGCAGCGGCACCTGTTCCATCATCTTCAGCAGCAGAGATGCAGATGGCGCTGTACTCACAAGCTGTGCAGTCTGCATGTGCAGCATCCAGTGAGGCAGAGTTCATTCTACTCCAGGTAGACATGGGCCACCTCGACATGTCCGAGGAAGATTATGCTGATCTGCAGGAGCGTGTAGTCATGCTACAGCGAGAGGTGGTGGCAGCGCGTGAGCGATTCTCAGAGGAGGGCAGCATCACTGGTACCGGCAGGAGCCTTCCGGCAGCAGCAGTGATGTTGAGCGTGCCTTCGGCTTCCGCCATCCCGGCTCCTATCGACCACATCATCGCTCCTCCTTCTGCTACAGTCACGCACCTTCATCCACCCGACTCACCTGCCCCATCTTCATCTTCATCCACGNCAGACTTGCGTATCATCGAGCTCGACTTCCACGTCCGGGCTGGATCCAGATCTGCTACAACAGCAGGTTGCGTCAAGAGGAGTGCGGGCCCGGCGTCCCTCGGCGGTGCCACTCGCGGATCCTACCGGTGGCGTCCCGGCGGTTGCACAGGGGTCCCGTACGGATCGGGATGCCTCTTGCGGAGTTTTGGCGGAGTTTGTGCAGCAGGCTCACACGATCCCGGCGGAGGTTCCAGTGCAGGAGATATGCGTGTCATCGAGGTCGACATCCACGCTGGGACAGGAGCCGGATGTTCTGCAGCAGCAGGTTACCTCAGGAGGAGTGCAGGCACGGTGTCCCTGGACTGTGCCACTCCCGGCTCCGTCCGGTGGAGGCCCTGGACTTTCGGGGGAGAGTGTGCAGACGACTCACACGACTCCGGCAGATGTTGGACACTTGGGACTTGCATGTCATCGAGGTCGACATCTACGCTGGGGCAGCAACCAGACATTTTGCAGCAGCAGGTTGCATCACGAGGAGGGCAGGTCTCACGTGCCTTGGTGATGCCACTCGCGACTCTGATCAGTAGCGACCTGGCGGCAGCAGAGGAGTATTGTGCGGATCGGGATGTCCCATACAGTTTTCCAGGGGCGTTGGCGCACGGGACTCATACTNCATCTCAGCACATTGCGACCTTGGTTGACCCCCAGGAGGATGCAGCGGCACCTGTTCCATCATCTTCAGCAGCAGAGATGCAGATGGCGCTGTACTCACAAGCTGTGCAGTCTGCATGTGCAGCATCCAGTGAGGCAGAGTTCATTCTACTCCAGGTAGACATGGGCCACCTCGACATGTCCGAGGAAGATTATGCTGATCTGCAGGAGCGTGTAGTCATGCTACAGCGAGAGGTGGTGGCAGCGCGTGAGCGATTCTCAGAGGAGGGCAGCATCACTGGTACCGGCAGGAGCCTTCCGGCAGCAGCAGTGATGTTGAGCGTGCCTTCGGCTTCCGCCATCCCGGCTCCTATCGACCACATCATCGCTCCTCCTTCTGCTACAGTCACGCACCTTCATCCACCCGACTCACCTGCCCCATCTTCATCTTCATCCACGAGTGGTGATCCGGTTCATCGCTCCAGCTCTCTTCTTCTAGCAGTACACCCTTGTGTCTCAGGGTCTCCTATCCCGTATCGGAGGCCAGCTCCGCCACTTCATCCACACACGCGTGTTGCTCGCCCATTCCCGTTCCCCCGGCGTACACAGATGCATCGCGGCAGTGCGGAGGCAGGAGAGACTGTGAGTTGGGACCCTTGGCAGTCACGCGAGGACTGGTATACCCCAGGTGATGCAGATTCACGTGAGGAGTTGTAGTCGGAGACACCACTTCGTCTTTGAGGGAGGGAGTCGACTCACAGGTGACAGGGGGAGCTGTCTCTACATGATGGATACACTACATGACTCATCGCCCAGGATCTTTTCATCTACGACATCAACATCTCCATCGAGGACATCGCTGCCAGGTTCATCTGCCCAGGGGGAGTGTTGTGTTGACCTCGACCTGACGCGACGCCATGGAAGATGCATGACGAGGTCCATGCTCTGTTCTGAGCATCTACAGCATCCCGCATGTGCCTCACGCTACATTCCTGCACAGGTGCATACAGGTGGTAGCACACTGTTGGTCGAGACCCGGACACTTGGTGCATTGCACTAGTGTCACGAGGAGACCATGTGATCGTATGTCTTAGTGTGCCGCTATACTGTGTGTGGCATTGTGCATGCGAGCTGTTGGTCGAGACCCGGACACGCGGTGCATTGCACCCGTGTTACGAGGAGATCCTCCCTTGATCCTGTGTTTGGATGATGATACTATTGAGTTTGATTGCTCGTAGTGGTCGAGACCCGGACCCTGGTACCGCCAGTGTCACGAGGAGACCATCTTGTTGCTTGACATGTGTGTGATAGGCATTACACGGGTTTGTGCACGTGTGCATCCCTCCTCTCATGGTCGAGACCCAGACACTTGGTGGGCTGTGCCAGTGTCCAGGGAGACCCTAGATGGATAGCAGATGAGTGTGTATGTGTGTGTCTGTGTGAATTGACTCATGCATCTTGTGGCTTGCCATACATTGTTGTTCCATGCCTTCGTTCATTCGTTCTGGCGTGGACGGCTATGTCAGCCAGGGGGAGTGTTGGTTTGTGTGGCTTCCACCCGTCACGACCGACACTGCTAGTTTACCGATATACCCACATTCAGGGTATATGGCAGAGGAGGGCATGACGACACGACGGGCCTCCGGACTGCACCGAGACTTCTCCAGCACCTACGACAGCGCTGGCGAGACGCGGTCGATGCGTTCTGACAGCCATGTGGGCTTGTCGGGAGGCAGGAGAGTTTTCTCGGTGG
The DNA here is from genome assembly GCA_023375785.1 of Penium margaritaceum. Classification (NCBI taxonomy): domain Eukaryota; kingdom Viridiplantae; phylum Streptophyta; class Zygnematophyceae; order Desmidiales; family Peniaceae; genus Penium; species Penium margaritaceum. The sequence continues at coordinate 128,297 of SZWC01003197.1, forward strand.
GTTGAGACCCGCGCACCCGGTTGACTGTACCGGTGCGACGAGGAGACCCGATGGCTGTTGTGGGGCTTCCGACGTTCGGAAAGCCGTCTGTGATGTCTGGACGTTGATTCCGAGATGTTTTGACACTGCTCATATATTCTCGGTGGTCGAGACCCGGGCACTCGGCGAGCTGTTCCGGTGCCTCGAGGAGACCACCTTTGTTACTCTCGTGGTGTATGCAGTGTGTTCTCCCTGTTGACACATTCGGGTTCAGCAGGGGTGACGGGGCCCGGTGCAGTTAGCTGCCGGCGCCCCTATATAAGCCCGCTAGGGGCTCATTTGTAAACTCTCCTTGTTCTTTATATTCAGCGTTCCAGACTTAGCCAAATTCTTGCCGTCTTGCATCGCACTCACACACAGAGCTCATGTTCGTTCTTGCATGGGCCTGCATGCCCTAAAATTATTTCCAATTCATGCTGGTTCAGGTCATCCGTTTCTCTCGTTCCTCGAATCGTCTACCACGCCGCACCTCATCACTGTCAGAAATCCATGTTCCGTTCGACGTAACACTTGGTCTCAGGGCTAAACGACGCTGGAGGGGCAACCGAGGCGTCAACTATCATGCAACGACCTCGCGCAATTTTTTGGTGTTATGCCAAACAGAGCGTAGATGGTGAACAAGTAGACGTTGTGAGGCACAACACAGTTGGGAATTTGGGACACTTGAGCTGATTATAATTAGCGGTAAGTCTACTTCGATGACGAGTGCCAGAATTGTCGAACATATGTATGTACAAGTGCCGTGTTACGAATGAGACATTGTCGAGGTCCTTGGGTCAGTCGTCGAGCGACGCGTAAAGAGTCACGTCGTGACTGGTTGGATTCGATAAGCTCGACCGAGAAGTCGGGGGGCTTCAGGGATCAACGGCGAAGGTGCAATATGCGTCTTTCTAGATCAAGATATGTCACAATGCATCGAGAATTGAACCGAAAGGCCGTGACACTTTTGTCGACGATTGTTAAAAGTGGTCGCAGTTGTCAGAAAGTGCAAGAAGGTTCGCAGGAGGGCGAGGGCAGGTCGCCGAATTGTCCTTGGCCGTCGGAGTGAAAATCAAAGTTTCCACACGCAATGGGCTATTTTCCACTTACAGTAATGCCCACTCAGAAGTATTAGGGACTCATATACGTTTGGTACGTAAGACTTCCCTCCCTTTTAGGTGCGACGTCTCGGCACACGTAGAAGTCCAGCCCGGTGACAGTGGTAAAACATTATGATGGGATGATCAACGCCTTGCACATTGTCGTAGGGGTCCTAGCTGTTTTGCACGGCGTCGTAGCTGTGCCACTTTAGAAGATATTCGGTTGTTTTGCCACGGCGTAGATAACTTGGGATGCCCCCAGTGACGTATTCGGTATCCTCATCAACTTGTACATGAAGAGGGGGAGGTACGCCTCTGCCGGGGTCTCGGTGGTGCTTGAGTTTGCTGAGTTGAAATGCCGGATGGACGTGCATAGTTTTGGATAGTTTGATTCGTGCAACCACGGGGATTTGCATGCGCTCAATGAAGACGATCCCAACCATCGGGTTTGAGCATTGACCAGTTGGCTCCACGGAGTTTGATGTTGGTCGAGCTTAGAATAACTTTGTCGTCGGCGGCGAAAACATTGTCGCTACAATGTTGATCAGGTGCTCGTCTTATCCCTGCTTACGTCTTAGTGAGCATCTGTCGTGTTTCGCCCGAGGTGGTGGAGAAGTCGCGGCGTTGGATGTTAACCATATGAATGTTGCTCTAGCTTTGTACTCAGGCCGATGGGACTGGGATTCCTCCATTCACCACATCAAACGGAGTTCTACCCGTTGCGGTGTAGGTCGCGGAATTCGATGTGATTTGAGCAGTCGGGAGCTTTTGCGCCCAATCGGTCCCACGAGGTTCGCATAAAGATCGAAAAGACTGTTCCAGCGTGTGGTTGGTCCGCTCGGTTAGGCCGTCGATCCGAGGATGAAATGTCGTTCAAAGTTGGGTCCGACTACCACAGCGAGTCATAGGTGATGATATTCCCCCACCTTTGATGGCCAGGTTTGGCTAAAATGCATCTCGTGGTGCATTTCATCTACTTTGGAGGGACCAAAAATTCACCTCCTTACATGGAGGGAGGCAAGGTTCGAACCATTGCCCCCACAATATCTAAAGGTGCCCTTGGAGGCCCTTTGGGGCTGTGACCCTCCAGCTTCCAGCTGAAGGGTGGTCGGTTTACAACCTCTTACAACCTCTTGGTGACCCTTCCGCAACCAGTGCAACTTCAACCTCTAGTGGCTAATCAACGGCTAGTGCCCCTCCAACTTCTAGTTACCCTTCACCTTCCAGGTGACTCTTCATATGGCCAGGGTGGTTATGTAACCACCCAGATGGTTATGCAACTACCTACAACCTCCAAGGCAAGAGCCTCAAAGGAGACCCTCCCAGGACTACTCAAGGGGCTTGGTCCATTAAGTCTACTATGCCTTCCGAGATCACCAATGCCTTCACATTCCTTTAGCAACTCTCAGTTCTCCATCGAGCCGTGTCCAAGAAGCTACTCCAGATTCTACCTCTGCAAGCCTCAACTACAAAGGCCTGTGCCTTCTTCAGTGCAAGGTCGTGCCCCTGCAAGTAGTCTACTCCACGTCGGGCCTTCCAGACTTAGTCTCACGGGATCCAAGGTGGGTGCCCCGCGGGTGCACAAGCCTACACTTGTAGCTACATTCTTGCAGGTGGTTAGTGAACTCTTCACGTTCTTCTCCACGTGATCTACAAATTCATACAGATGTTTCAGTTTCCTCTGTCCACGCCTTGCCGTTCCAGATGTAAATCCAGTTTCACCTATCCACCTTCCGCAAATCCTAACATGGTATCAGGGCATGGCAACGGCCTCTGGAGACAAGAAAGGCTTCACTCCACACGCAAAATCATGGAAGGCAAGGCAAAGGACATCTACAATGTGGACGTGGTTGCAGACTTCCAACGCATTCAACAGCGAGTTCTGACCAGATCCCTATCTTCTCACGATGTGCAGAAGATAGCGAACATCTCTGTAGTCAAATCTACTTTTGCCTAACGGCTCTTGGATCGCCGCCTCAAGTTCGAGACTGACATTGAAAGCCTGCACAAAAAAGGCCACACGACAGGTGCAAGGAGCAAATTTATGTACCCCGGCTTACACAACGCCAGGTGACTAAGCCGGAGAAGCATCAGGTTTGTCTACAAAGGTAGCAAACATGACTGCAACTCCCAACAGAATGCCAGCTGACAAATGTGGAGCGGCGGCAGATTTGTCCGCAGTGGTAGCGGACAAGGCCACAAAACTACACACACCATCAGCTGACGAAGCTAGGATGACAAAAGATTTATCTGCGACAACAGTGGACACGGTTGCGACACTCTACACAATGCCAGCTGACGAAGCTAGAGGCGTCACAGTTATATCTGCAACATTAAGGAATAGTGCTACAACATTCCACACAACACCAGTTGACAAAGCTGGAAGATACCCTATCTATCCAAGGAGGCAATGACCATTGTTGCCTCATTCTACATCGCACTAGCTGCCAAAGTTGGGATGGCGACAGACTCATGTGCAACGGCAGGAGACACTGCTATAACTTCTTACAACAAACCAGCTGACAGTGGTAGAACAGCAAAACCGTGATGCTCTTCCTGCATCAATTGTCCCTACGGTGCCGCTTGTCAAAGCTGGAATCAAAGAGCCTAACTTTTTTTTCCGCATCAACCGCAACTACACCGCCAGTTGACAAAGCTCTAATGGAAGAGCCCGAAGCTCTTTCCGTGTCAACTGTAACTATGCCACCAATTAAAAAAGTTGGAGCAGAGGAGCGTGTCGCAATTTGCGTTTCAACTATCGATACACCACCAACTAACAAAGCTTGATCAGAAAAGTGTGAAGATCTTGACGCTTCAACCATCACTCTGCAGCCAGCTCACAAAGTTGGAATAGAAGAGCATGAGCTCTCTCCACGTCAACCATCACTACACCACCAACTGATGAAGCTGGACTATAAAATAAAGAACATTCTTCCATGCCAGCACTGGTGTTTCCATCAGCTACAACGTTGGCCAACAAGGCCGGAAAATCACCACATCTGCCTATACATGCAAGAGGCATCACCACGGCGGATTCTTCAAAACTACCTGACAAAGCTAGCTATGGCACAACTATTATACGCATTCAGACGCAACTCACCATTTTGCTCATTGACATGGTAAGAAAATGTTTTGGATGACACCTCTTCCACTTCCCGAGAAGGTGCTTCCAAGTGGTCAACGTCACGCTGAAGGCGTTTAGCACTTCTCCTTAGCTCATGAAGGCTAGTGACATTGCTCACCACTTTCTATGGAGCTAGACAAAAGTTCGAGATAGGGCAAGGTTAAAAACACCATCATCATCATCATCATCAAGTTCAGAGGTCAATGTATCAACACAAGAGCCGGCATCCATCATCACCAGATTCAGAAGCTAAACAAGAAGACCTTACACGACTACCATCTCTCCGTGGCGTCCATATCAGGAGCGGCTGATACGACAAAATCTCCACTGTAGTATCCCTCACCAATCAGCAAATCCTAAGCTACCATTGTCGTCGGTGTTGTGCCCATTGTCGCGCTGCGTACCTTGGAGGCACCAAACCACCTGTGTCATCATCCGTGTAGTCTCCGACCACCGTTAGAACACTTGTTGCAGCACTATTTCCATGGAACAATGGCAAACAATGAGGCCTTCCTCGTCTTCATTGCGAACACGATGAAGATGCATCCAAGTCTTGGAACTGGCATGAAAGCTCTATTGTCGTTTTATCCATTGGAGCCACAGCAGTTGATACCTCCACTCTAGCCGTGTTCTGCGGCACCACCTCTACTACCTGCTCCATCGGTGCCTCTTCTGGGAGCACGGGAATTGAGCGACAAAGCAAGATTATTCCTTCCCTGCTCGGAGCATCCACGACAACAGGCCTTCAGCAATTTTCATCGTCAAATTCCACGTCGCCAAAATTTGACAATGGAAAATCAGCTGTTGGTGGTGCCTCCGGAGGTGTTCCTCGTATCGCAACAGCTCATGGATGATTTTGTTTGACGTGCACATCATGATACATGTATTCCTCGGCCACAACATCACCCGGCCTTACATCGAAGGCAAAGGAGTGCTCCATCTCACAAGTGTCTAGTGCTTCTACAACTATAAACACTCTAAAGGCCACACGCTTTAGTGCTGGCTCTCCATTGCCATTGCGAGTGGCTTTTATAGTGGAGTTTTGAGCCTTCAAGTGACCCTCCATGTGCTCCTTGAGTGGAAGTGGGAGCTCCCACATACTATGCTTTGGAGGTCATTGCCAACTTCGACCTCCATCCTGCAAAAAACGCCTAGAAAAACCGCCCCAGACAATTCTTTTAACTCCTTATCCACTTTCAAGTTTCTTCTCCAGCGACATGTGCGTTCTTGTAAGCCTATTAGAAACAAGCACCGTTACAGGACCAAAATCTCCAAGCAACGCGATCTTTGTCTTTCCTAGACAGCGGGACAGCTTGCTCAAACCTCCCCACCTCGACCGCATCTCACCCCGCGATTGCGAGCAACCGTCGGCCAGCCATCAGTCAAAATCGACAGACCCACTTGACCACCTGTTCGAAGGCAGCCGGTCGACCAGTCGTTTGAGCGTCGCCCTGTCGTTCGAGTGAGGTCGTGTCCCTCCCTCTTTCTCCCAGTTTTGGTGGAAACTACAACCCTAACAGCTTCACGCGAATACTGCGAGGACCGTAGTATTTGCGAGTAGTGAGAAAGAAGGGGGGGCATCCAAAGGAATCTAGTGGTGGGATAGCAAGCCAAGTCTTGCTCTGAACATCCACGGACATCGTGGCAGCCAGAAAACAAGACCGGAAAATCCAGTCGACACCCCCAACCCAACTCCTTCCGCTTCAAACCATCTGTGCCATCTTCACGACTGGGACACAAATTATGCCAATTCTTCAACAACCACTACAGAAGTACCATTTTCTCCAGAAACCGACTCCATCATGTTTCTTCAAGTCAGTAACCCTCCCACAATTCTGAAAAGGCTCTTCTTCAACATCGGCCATCATCAATTGAGGGAGGGGGTGTTGAGATTCACCCAGTTTTTATGGCCGGGTTTGGCTAGAATGCATCACGCGGTGCATTTTGCCTTTTTTTGAAAGACCAAAGATCGAGGGAGGCAAGGTTCAGATCCTTGCCCCCACAAGATTTAAAGGTGCCCTTGGAGGCCCTTAGGGGCTGCGACCCTTCAGCTTCCACCTAAAGGGTGGTTGGTTTACAACCCCTACAACCTCTTGGTGACCCTTCAACAACCAGTGCAACTTCAACCTCTTGTGGCTCATCAGCTGCTAGCGCCTCTTAAGCTTCTAATGACCCTTCACCTTTCAGGTGACGCTTCATTTGGCCACAGTGGTTGTGTAACCACCCAGATGGTTATGGAACTATCTACAACCCCCAAGACAAGAGCCTCAAAGGAGACCCTCCCAGGAATACTTAAGGGGTTCACTCCATTCAGTCAATGATTCATTCAGCGATCATCAAGTACCTTGACACTCCTTCAAACATTCTCATTTCTCCATCAAGTTGTGTCCAAGAAGCTACTCTTAAGTCTACCTCTGCAAGCGTCGGCCTCTGACACTGCAAGCATGTGCCTAAGGATGCACCTCCTACAAACGCCCATGCCTTCTTCAGTGCAAGCTAGTGCCCATGCAAGCAGTCTACTTTAGGTCTGATCTTCCAGACGTAGTCTCACAGCATCTAGGACGGGCACCCTATGATTCCACAAGTCTACACTTGTGGCTACATTCCCACAGCTGGTTCAAATAACTCTTCTTGTACTTCTCCATGTGATTTACAAATTCCTACAAATATTTCAGTTTCCTCTGTCCATGTCTTTCCCTTCCATACTTCAATCCAATTTCACCCATCCACCTTCTACGTGGATGGGTGACCCCATATGGTGAATTCACTAGCCGTTTTTTACGCGAAACAGTTGGTTTGCGTCAAACACGGCTAGTAAATTGCCCATCTTTGTTGCTTGTGATGGTTCTTGGCACACCGTGTAGCTGCACAATGATGTTTAGAAACAATCGTGTTGTTCTCTTGGCGGTGACGGTGGTCGAGATAAAGTGAGAAAATTTGAAAAACGTGTCCATAACCACGAGGATTGCGTCATATCCATCAGGTGTGATTGGTAGTCCTATGACAAAGTCCACGGATATGTCGTTCCACGGTTCCGGTTGAAAAGGAAGCGGTTGCAGAAGTCTAGGTGGCCGTGTGCAACGGGATTTTTGATGCCAACACATGTCGTAGGATTTGCAGAAGTTGGTCACGTCGCTTTGCATCCTGCCCCACCAGCGGTGTTTTGCCAACTTCTTTGGCATTTTATCTTCTCTGAAATTACCACATAGACTAGTGACGTGGTACTCTTTGAGCAGCGTGCGGCGGAGATCATTGTTTGGGGGAACGATCACCTCGCGAGTGAATCGCTGCTGCCTACAAGGTGCGTCGTACCAGAATCATGCCTTGTCGTATCGGCCATGCTGGTCATGGCCTCCATCCATCGGGTGTGACATCGATTGAGTGGTTGGTTGGTTGGTTGGTTTGGTTGCTTATTCAAATATTTCAATACATCACATCCCGCGCGCATGATAGATCGGCAACACTATAGAGAACACTACCATGTCCTAAATTCATGAACGACCGCCAGCATCTCCTTATCGTGTGTGACGTGGCCAAGTTTCCGGCCTCGCAGTTTCCTTGGCATGTATGCAACCGATTGTTTCCGGTTTCCATAGTCCTACAAGAGGGCTGTGCTATTGGCTTGTTTCGATGCGTTTATAGCCATGACATAGTCGACCGTTGGATCGACTAATTGTAGGGCAGGCGCTGAGATCAGAGCTTTCCGCAAAGCACTGAACGCTTCTTGTTTGTTATCTCCCCACCACCACTCCTTTTCTTTTTGAGTGAGGTCGGAGGCAGGCGCCGACACTCGAGTGTAATCCTGTGCGAAGCGCCGGTGATGATTGTAGATGTCAAAGAATGCTCAAATGTCCCGAATGTTGGCTGAAATTGGCCAATCAATGACTGCTGCCACTTCTTTTGGATCCATGGTGAACTGTCCGCCATTGATGACGTGGCCCATAAACTTGATCGAAAAGCGACAAAAGTCGCATTCAGAAAGATTTCTGAAGAAAAGTTATCTTTGCACAAATTTGAGAACTTTTCAAAGACGTCCATCGTGCTCCTCCGGAGTGCGGTTGTGCACCAAGATGTCATCGAGGTACACCACGACAAGATCATCTCGGGTCATTCGGTGCAAGGACGAGAAAGATACGGCCGTGCAAAGGTGGGAGGCGCACCTCCAGAAAACAGGAGACGTACCAGTTCGACCCCGAGCACGGCGGAGCAACTTTCTCGCCCACTGCAGCCAAAGCGCCCCTGGATGGACGCTTAGCCAATGAGGCAGGGTTCATTGGGGTCCATGGGCACTTCAGGATGGCGGCTGGAGCTGCATTCGCAAGCAAGGGCGCTTCGGGTGGCCGTGACCTCTGCTGGCGGTGCTGCCAGTGGCCGTCACGCGGGAGGACTCAAACGGCCACAACTTAGCCGTTCCTCCACGGATTGAGGCTTTCTTTGGTGCATTGGAAAGCTCGCAGCGCGTACTACATGACACACGTGTTATTTGCATGAGTGCGCCTTGGTAGCAGGCTTCGGAGCGCCGAGGGTTTTTCGGCTGGCTCATAGGGGCTGGTACATAAGGAAGCCTAGGGGTTATTCTAGGCATGTCAATCTCACCCAGAGACCATGTACATTGCCTTGTACTGATCTATGAAGTCTAAAAGATTCATTGTCTGCCCAACTCTCCTTGTGCTCCAAGTATTGCCTTGCACACATGCATTCGGTCCTACAAGTCTTCTGCAGCGCACCTTGGTGCAAACGCCGCTGGGAGAGTCGCACGGCGGGAACCTCGGTCACTAGCAATGGTCTTGCTTCTAGGAGAGGGTCTTACGATATCTCGAGAGCTGGCCCACAGACAAACGTTTTGAGGGTTGGGGGGTTTATCCCAAGGGCTCGGTATGTGATCGTCACGTCGGGCGCCCCTCGGTTCACAGTAGTCCTCCCGATGGTCAAAGTAGTTGTATGCTTCTCCATCACTGTTGCACTTTGATACCAAGTGTTATGTCGAACGGAGTGTAGATTGTGAGCACGTAGAAGTTGCAAGGAGTAACACGATTCATAATCAAAGACACTTGAGCAATTAACATCTAGCGGTAAGTGTACTTTGATGATCAGTGTCAGAATGATCGAACATATACATACATGTGTCGAGTTACAAATGAGGCATAGTTGGGGTCGTTGGGTTGATCCTCAAGCGATGCATGTGGAGTCATGCCGTTAGTGGTCAGATTTGAGAAGCTCCATTGAGAGGTCGGAGGGCTTCGAGGATCCACGGCAAAGACGCAAGATGCATCTTTATACGTCAAGAGATGTCTCGATGCATCAAGAATGTGACCAAAAGGTTGTGACACTTCTGTTGACAATTCCTCGAAGTGTTTGGAGTTTTCATGAAGTGTAAGAAATTTTGTCGGAGGACGAGGACAGTTGGCCGAATCACCCTCGGCTGTCGGAATGAAATGGAGGTTTTGATGCGCGATGGACTATTCATGTAAGGAAAGCAATGTCCACTTGGAAAGTTTAGGGACTCATGTACGTCTGCTATGTAGCATTTAGTGCATCTCGATCATCCCCAAGATTGTAGACCTTACGATGACAAGGATGAACAGAGCAAGCTTACCCGACGATAAGCAACAGTCACCAGCGAATACTATGGTAGTGAAGGATCAGTGACATGCAAACAACTTCACTCTCAAGACAAACCTGGAAGCCGTGGCAGCTTTTGCGGCGAGTGGCACGGCACCAACCAACCCTGCAGCTCGATACGGTCCCCTCGGGCTCGGCAAATCCTTCTCTTGCATTGGTGCTTGTCTGGACGACATCTGGCAAGATGGGACATGCCACTTGGCAGGTTCCCTTTAATGAAAACGTGTACCAAACATTATCGGGATTTGAGAGTGTAACGGATTGGAATAGACCCTTTGCAGACTAGGCCAAAACCACGGTGCTTGAGGGCCTCTCAAACTCGAGCCATCCCATCTAACCACTCACAGGCAGGAGACCCCCACTTGATCCAAATGGTGCAGGCCACGCGCTACACTCCCCAAGCCTAAGAGTGAGCCTTCCTTGGCATCCACACATTCGACTCGAATCCCAATGCTCTGATACCAATGTAGCGGATTAGATGGAATCCTTGGCTGATTGGGCCAAAGCCCATTACTTGAGGGTCTTTGACCCTCAAGCCATCCCGTCCAAGCGCCCACAAGCCATGGATCCTCACGTAATCCACGTGACTCCGGCTGTGCATTATAGAAAGCCCCATTATCCACCTGCTCCAACTCAATGCAACGATAGAGGAGCTTCAAATTTCATGTGTATGAGAAGCAGTGCTCACCGATAGAAAGATCAAACTCTCAAGTGGGTTCTACTTTTGACCGGCACTTCCTTAGTCGTTCAATGTTGGAGTCTCAAAGTGTCCAATTGTGAAGATGTGGCTGATGAGTTAAAAGGTGTATTTCACCATAGCTAGAGTCAACAACGAAAAAAAGGATTGACCTCACAACCTCGTTTGTGTACCACAGCTTTAAGTTGGTGGTCCACTATAAAGTCCATCCAACGGCAACAGGAGATCGGTGGAGCTAGATCAACAATGCTCACAACTGCTCTACCGTTTTTACCACATATCTACTACTTGTTGAGCAAACGAACCCAACGTGGCACGACTCCCTCATGCCACCAGAAACGTGGAGCCACTTTGTGTGCATTTGAAGAAATGCACGGAAGTTAGATGCATAGTACATGCTTCAAAGCTTGCGTCAGAATTCCACCGTGGCAAAGTATACAGGTCATTTTTCCAAGATCATCACTACAAATGGCCTTGCCCATCATGAACTTTGATTCTACAACAACAATGACCTCTAACAAATATTATGCGAGCAAATTTCTCCAATCAAGATGACCTTCTGCCTGTTATCATAGCAGCCAATCACATCGAGAGCCATAACTACAACGCTTGGTTGTATTCCACGCTCTGATGACAACAAGGTTACAACCCTTACCCTACAACCTGATGAATATCTTGTCAAATCGTTATTTGGGCCACGAACTCCCTTTTTGGCTACAAGATGGAAATACGTTTTATTGATTCATCGGAGGAGGATTGGCACTTGCCGACCTAACGAAATCCAAAACGCGCTCGCATGGCCTCCGCCGACCACGCGAGCGCCCGATTTTCCGGTGTTAGATGAGCACCGACACCGGAAATCGAGAGGATAGAGGTCAAGCATGACCACCTCCTAGCTTGAAAAATGAGTTTAACACTATGCATTGAAGTGATCTCGTTCGTTTTTAAAACAAACAAAAATGATACTCAGATCAAATTTAGACTGCAATTCATAAACTGTTTTGGAGAACAAAATCACCAGGCAGCATGGTATCATGGTTGGAGACAGTCACAAACGGCGGAATTATTGTCTCCGATGGATCTTGACGCCGTCGATCAACGGCTCTGTTTCAGTTGCGGAAATCCAGGTCACAGCTTGTGTGACTGTCAAGAGCGGCATCGATAGGTCAAAAGGGGGATTTGTCGCGGGGAAAAGCCAAGGAGTTTGGAAACGACAAAGGCGAGTAGTGGACGACGAGCCTCCTGTCCGGTCCGAAAAAACTACGCCAACCGATCGCCCATGTGAGCGGCTCACATCGCCTCAAATGAGGGTTCCTAAGATCGCAAAGTTCAACAAGGGGTTAGAGGATGACCAATTAGTGATGTTACAATGAGTGCAACCAACCAACCAACCAAAAGATGAAAAATAGTACCATCACATAAGGACGGAGGAACGTATCATATCTTTGTAAGCAATGACATGGTTTGAAAGCCGGATTTGTAGGCCAGACAAGGGATGTTTGAAGGAAAAACTGTTGATGGGCTTATGCAAACCCGTCCACTTCCTTACCCTATCTGGCTGTAAATTGGAGATCCGTCAGATGTAAGAGTCTAGAGGAATTGGCCACTTAGTGATCATAAAATCACTCTCGGGCAAGACTTCTTATACCGACACAACCTGCAGGTAGATTGGAGCAACACACCAGTATACCGTACTGCCACGTGAAAAGAAATGCAAGAACAATTTTAGTTTTTTTTTATAAATGAAGAAGTGTCCTTGGTGGTTCCACACAAATACAAAATAGTGAAACCTGGTTCCACACAAACACAAATTCGACGGCCGGTCGTGTTCAGTTCCCGGCGCAAGCAGTGGGAGACCAGATTTCGAAGTTTGAATCATCGAACTTCGAACTCCACTAGTGGGGACTCATCCACGATTCGCCGTCGAGATGCAAGCCCACGTGCTGTGAGCGGTGCGATGTCTCGCGACAACATTTAGTGGCCAAGTGTTTCGTGTGCCGGCTATTCGACGCTCATGGGAGTTGTGCTTGCTGAACGAATACATTTAGTCCGAAGCACAAAATAAAGACAAGGTTGCACCCAATTTCCACACAAATACAAAGTAGGACTGTACAATTGCACATAAATATAAAAAGATGCCTAAAAATATATTATTTCTTCTTTTCACGTGGCAGTACGGTATATTTGCCTTGATGGCAAAATGACCACCACTCGATATACCTGAAGCTGGAAATCAGACAAAAGGTGAAAGGGACCTGTCTAACGAGCGACCACGAGCTGACCAAACTACTAAAAACAGCAAGACGAGGAGAACGATCAGGGATCTGTCCCACCCTTCATGTCGTCATACGTGGCACCTGTACATTTTCTGAAAACAGAAACTGGGCAGATGCAGATGTGCATGGGTTATAGAGCGTTCAATGGTATCACCATAAAGAACCACCACTGTCGTCCTCAAGAAGACGAGTTCTTTTACCAACTCCATGGGGCCTGACCTTTCAGCAGAATCGTCATATGCAGTGACTATCACCAGATCTGTGTATGTGGTAAGGACGTCGACAAGACAACATTGTATAAGAGATACAATCACTCCAATTCATGGCGGCAAGAACAAGTTTATTTGCCTGTACCTCAACAACTCTGTTCTCGTATGTCTCAGAAACATCCCAGCATATAGACGCACGTTGGGGGAGCACATTTGACATACCTGGAAGTATGTTGAGATGTTACATAGAGATAAATTATAGGGAAGAATCTTGAAGTGCGACTACTGCGGGCGTTCCATCGAGTTCTTCGGCCACATCATCGACGGGGGACGGATGACCATGGACCCAAAAACAATGGATGCATTCTTTGATTGGCCATAGCCCATAAATGTTTGGAGCATCCAAGTCTTCTTTGGCTTCTCCAATTACAAAACTTGATTTGCAAAGGATTGCGCTTGAATTCCAATGCCTCCCTTTTATCTCACTCGTAAAACCACCAAGTGGAATTGGGAGACATCGAAAAAGAAGCATTCAACTCTTTAAGAAATGCTCCAACCTTGGTACAGGCCTTACAACTGGGGGATCCAAGGGTGGAATGTATCATGGCCACCAACTTGTCTGACCAAGCCATCGGAGCCGATCTCCTCCAAGGCAATGGTAGTGGACAACAACCGGTTGTGTACATGTCGCGAAAGTGTTGCAGAGCAGACATCAATTACACGGTACACAAAAAAAGAAGTATTTGCAACTGTGCATGCATTGAAGATACGGTGGTGCTACTTGGAATGTCGGCAGTGTATCTTCTACACTAAGCATCACTTGCAAAGATATATGAATACTCAACCAAACCCAAGCCATTCACAAACTCGATGGATGGTTTTCCTTTATTCCAATCTTGACTACGACATCGAGTACCACCCTGGAAAAACCAATCGAGCGGATGCTGTTAGTCGGCGACCGGGCCTGATGGCTGAAGTCAACACGCTACTCTTCAAACGAGACCCGTACCTCGTGAGCCTGTTTGCAACAAGGTTACAAGGAGCTGGATGAGTATGACAAACCAATATATGGTTTGACGACCTCTACGCGCAGCAACAATTCACTCGCCAGGTCGTCGTCCCACCAAAGGAGGAGTTATGACGAATTCTGTCGGAGGTGCATTGTGACACAGACCAGGTGGACACTGACTAGAGAAAGACACTCGAGAAGATAGCAAAACACTATTTGCAGGACAATATTCAGGCCAGCATGTCAGCCTTCCGCAAAACCTGCCACACTTGTGAGCGGCAAAAACATCGTCGCATGAGGCTACCAGGATTACTCCAACCACTCTCTACTCTGGCAGAGGGGGTCATCATCAACATGGGATTTGTGATAGCAACTCCTAAAGGATACCAGGATATCCTCGTGGTGGTGGACATAAGTAAACAAAGTGGTACTTCACCTTGATGAAGAACATTGTTACTGTAGAAGGAACAACACGGCTATTCTTGAAGTAGATTGTAAGGCTGCATGGCGTGCCAAATACCGCCATCAACAACAGGAATGGACGATTCACTAGCCATTTCTTTGTGAAGATTGATGACTCATTATGACATTCAAATCAAGTTACCCAGAGAGTTCCATTGTCAAACTGACGGGCAAACCAAGCAAACCAGTCAGGCACTCGAGCAAGTTCTCCATACTTAATTCAAGCCACACAACACTGACTGGGTAGCAACCCCGTTGGCCACCAAAGTTGCATGGAACTCCACCACTTCTACCGCCATGAGTACAACTTAGTTTGAAGTGGTCTGCGGCAAAACTCCCACAGGCATGTTGCTATGGCTCAAGATTCAGAGCAATATTCTCGCGGTTTATATTGAAAGCGAGGATTTCTCTATAGTTTGGATAGAGATGCCACAAATCTTCATGAATACACAAGAAGCTGTGAAGCAAGCAACTGACAAACGTCACAGCAATGGCGTCTTGAGCGTTGATGATCACGTCATACTCAATGTGCTGAACATAAAGCTCTGGGAGTTAGTCTTTGCAAAGCTAAAACTCACTAGGTGGGGCTATTTGAGATCAAGCGAATGCAAAGCCCCATCGTCACTCAACTTTGTCGACCCGGCAGTATGATGATCCACCCTATCTTCAACACCAGCGAGTTTAAACTCCCCCACTAGGAACGTCATGCCCTCGGCTTCTCTTCAAGTGGACGGGGATATGAAGTACGTTATTGAAGACATCCTCCAACATTAGCGCTGTGGAGAGAAAACAGAGTTTCTTGTCAAGTGGCACGGTTACGAAACCACGCACAAAAGGTGAGTGCCCTACAAAAACCATCAAGATGCCAGCCATGTGATGAACGAGTTCTACCACGGTCATCGTTCTATGTCTACTTACGCACCGGGACCATGAAGGAAAAAGAGAGGGAAGTGTTGTGTCCGCATCGTAGACAAATCCTTATACTTTGTGAGTGGGCATTTTTTTCCTACCTCTATGGCCCACCGCACGTCAGCTTCTAGATTTTTATGCTGATCGGTCGAGGCATTTTTTTCCCAGCTACCTCGACATCCGGTGTTCTGTTCCAAAATTTTACGACAACGCCAAACACTTTGTAGATTGGTCAGTTGAAGTCTCGTAAACCATTTCAATGTTTTTATGTTGTTTGGTCAACTTCTCAATGGTGTTGGACTTTCACAAAATCGCGCATCGGTGTTTCCAAAGCCCCCATGTTTCTTGGTGGAGCTTCTCAAAGCACTCGCTCACACCCCAACATTGCACACGTTGCTCAGCTCAAGCACCACGGACCCAACATATGCCTCGTTGTGATCCTCGTCGCCCTATACATGGGCTTGACTTACTCGACACTTGTCACCAACATACACTTACAAATGAACACAAAGCATCGATTTATCTCGGGTCCTGAAATCGTCTACTACTATACACCTCATCTTTGTGGACCATCCACGTTTTGCTCTACGTAACATCTTGCATATTCTTGAACCATGACTTAACTGGTCCCGTACTGGCTTGGATCTTTGCACAAGTCTATCATTTTTTTTTCATCATTTATTGTGTGTATTGGGATGTATGTTCAAACAATGTTGCTCCTCCCATGTGCACCACCGCCTGAACTAAGCATATGGGTTTTTCTTGTTACGACAACTAGAATGTGGACATTTCATATGGACGAGATGTGGATTAGAACAATCAGGGAATTGGATGTACTTTGTCATTTGTAATTGGGATGAAACAACCAGAATATCTACGCAGTGGAAGGGTTGAGGCCACCATATCCGCAAGCAAATGTTTATGTCTGCCATATGCACCTCGCTCGCCATGCTCAGCCAATGACATGCGTCACTGATAATCATTGGAATGAGGGTCATGTGACCAACGCTCGATTTTAACTCTCGCTCCCTTGCAAGACTGTGATCAAGCGATGCCCATTTCTTTCTACCTCTAGCACGAACCCCCTGTTGTGATTTGGGGTTTGATATGTTTTGTACGATTAGGGCCAACGCAAAACATAGCACCACATGTTGTAATAGTGAGTGTTGCGCCAGACAGAACGTAGGTAACTCAAAGGGATGAAATGCCAAAGAGTGGACAGTTTGGGTAATTGGAATGAATTGATCAGTTGTACCAAACAGTATGTGTACTTGGATGACAAGTGTCGAACAAGTCAATCACATGCATACAATGACAAAAAACACAAGTAAGCATATGTTGGATCCTCGTTGCTCGAGTTGAGCGACACGTACGAGGTCGCATCATGAGTGGCTACTTCGAAAAGCTCCATTTATAAGTCGAAGGGTTGCGAGAATATCGAAGGTCCAAAATCGATCAGATGTTGGGATTTTGCACTGCAAATATAAAATGGTACCTTTCCCTCGTGCCCATCGCTTTTGCAGCTAATTTACAATGGACTCAAATTTTGTAGAAAAAGAACATGATGACCACCCCGGCAGAAGAATACCTCCAACATCTAGGAAAAGCATGACATACGCAGGAGGGCCACTATTAAAAGCAAATACTCCGGATGTCCACCGTTGAAAAAGTGAGTACTAGCAAAGCTTAAATACCTCAAACACCCACTATGGCACTTCACCAAATTATTCTGACACGATCAAGAGAAAACACCAGACACTTACGCCTGCACACATTAGGTCCCGTACTTTCAAACCTTTCCTTTCTTTAAGGAACACGGAAAGAGTTGAGGATGACTTACACACTCACGATTATTCTTACTATATGCTTATAACTTCTCATCCTTTACATCTTGCTCCTTCACACTGTCACCCCTCGCTCTCACTATGTTCTTGTTTTTACAGAATTCGCTTTGCCGAAGAGACCTCGATCTAGGAACAAAACACGGGGACGATGTGATCAGCCTTCATTCTTTGTATCTTTTCAGCATGTAATGCACTGTGCAATCAACCATGCGCATTTGTTTATGCACGCAACCGTCCCAAAGTTGTACCACTGCTACGTGTGCACCTCAGAAAATGGATTTGTAGTCACAGAGTGGATGGAAGTTCATGCATGTCCCAATCGTGTCCTCGAAATCAAGAGTGGAGAATGATACTAGGCTTCTTCTCGTCTTTTAGTGGATCAAAGGTACTGTTAACGGACAAACAAGTAATGACGGTTGTTTTGCACATCCACTGACGTTTTAATACTGGGTTGTTGGTGAACAGAACGGATCATGTTTGGGTAAAAGGACTCAGGCTGCAAGATTATCAGATCAAATGATAGGATAAGTATTTTGAATTTCTTTGATCTCCATCCTAAAGGTCCTTGTGTATCTCATTGCATTGTGTTCACAAAAGTAGAGTTCTCAACAAGCTAATTGAAAAAGGAATTAAAAGGTATTATTGTCTTTGCAAATGTACCTTTATGTTACCCATTGGATTGGGCAATCGTACGGCTGCCAGTTGTCTTTTCTAAGTTATTCTCTCCACTGCTTGCAAGCGATTGCGATGACGAGAACAAATAGAAGGCCTCGCTTCTGCGATATCGGTGTGCAGTGCATCATGCCTACAACGACACGCTTTTCTTTTTCACGCGCACGACCATTGCACTGTCGTAATCCTTCGTCGTGTAACCCATTGTCGCACGATGTGCAAAAGGGAGGGGGGCATTGCAAAGAATTGCGTCCCGTGGACTGCTTTGCTCATTCATGTAGAAAACGAGTGAAAAATTCCTAAAATGGGTCGGTAGGGCCATTTGATGGTTTATTTGCTCGTTCACATTCCGAACAAGCACATAACGCAGCCAAGGACAGTCATGGTTGTGTGCTTGTGATGTGCATAAAAAAAAAATGGCAACATGTCCAATGAAAACAAAATACAGCCTTTGAAGTGGAAAAAAACAACACCCCCTGTGATTTACATGCCAGAAACTCAACTACGTGTCATTATAAAAGGCATGTTAGAAATCTGGTCACACCAAGGAGCAGTGAACATAGGCTCATATAAGATATCGTGTGAAAGGAATAAAACTTTGGATAAGAAATTTGGTGTATCCACTTGTGCAGGATAAATCATATTAGACCAATGTAGCGCGAATGTCTTCCCAATAGCGGGCGCGGCAACCATGATCCTGGGCGCTCCAGGAAAAATGGGTACAAGAAGAAATTTCTGCTTCAAGTGAGTTACGCATTCATTTTGAGCAAAAACTGGCCAGGAGAAATTTCGGAGGCCCAAACAGTGTGTATATCGGAATTGGGCCATATACAAAAGGTTTGATACGATTTGGGACACTATTTTTGACCATTTTAGGAGGAGGTGACATTTGTCAGAACCCTCGGAAAAAGGCCGGCTGAGGTTGCCAACATACCCGCAGCCAACTAGCATGAAACCCCTGGGGTCAACACACAATGGGCCATCAGTGTAAGGACATGAATGCCCACTAGCAAACTCAATGGTCTTGTGTATGGTAGGGTCATAAACATTCCCTCCCATTTAGCTGCGACGCCTTGGCGTTTAACCAAACGTGGGTTGGTGGCGATGGGCATGGGCATCGATAGAACAATACTATTTGATAGATGTTTTTTTTCTTAGGGCCCCTTTTAAGACTCCTTTCACATCAACATTTGGTTACGACACAACGTTTTTTTTGTTTGTGGCAGTGTAGATTATGTACCGTAATGTGGTTCGTTGGACCGCCAATATATGGATGCAAAGACATTGTAAGTATCAAACAAGTGACTTGTATGTTGCCTCCACGGCCATATGATTTTAGTACAAGACCCAGATCAAGACACAATCCTAACCATGTTGAAGTTGTTTAAGGAGACTACGAGATTGGCATATTATCATATAAATGAAGTGTTTGAAAGGGGCACCAATGGTTTCCTCCAAGAGTACGATCGTTACTAGACAGAAGATGACCCCATGTCACTGACATTGGCATGCAGTTCTATTCGTCAATGGCATGTTCACTCATTGAGTGAATGTATAAAGAAGGTGTTGCCTCTAAGTTTTACTCATGTTTGACATTTTGTGGATTTTTTCACCCTTCAGGAAGCAACTTCTGTCGTCTTCAACCAATACAATATGGTGCCTTAAATCATCAATGACCCATAGAAGAGCCATTGCTCCTCTTTCATTCAATCCTCATTGAAGGTGAACCTTGTCTGTAGCGCGATGGGGCGTGCTACTGCTGTAGAACACGTCATGCACCCACCAACCCACTTGTTTGGTTGAATGGTGTCACTATTATTTCAATCCAAATCATCAACTAATGTGGTGAGCCTGGTCAAATGGCACAAAACCGTTATGACAATTTGTCTGTCAAGCTTGCCTATAACTTGAGATCATGATCAATGCACTAGTGATTGGTGGATACGTTTATAATGCATGTTGTGAACGGTTTATGTCCATGTTGCATACAACTGTATGAACCACATGCCATGATCCACATCAGTTGAAACAAGGGCCGTCTTGACCTTTGGTCATACCTGTTGATCCCTTGCTATTGTGCACGTTTTGCATGTTTTGGGATTAGGGCCAAAACGAATTTTATTTCTCTGTGCGTTTGATATGTGGATACAGAGGGACTTGTCCACAGTTAGCATGGTCCAAATTCGAGGACATCATTCTCACAACAGATCTGACCTTTCCATAATTCTGCTTCCCATGTTTTTCCGAAAGTATCTACCTGCAATGCCATGGGCAAAGGCAAACTTCTTCACCTAACAGCCAGCGAAAAGACACATCGCTCCATTTTTCCATGCCACATGGGCACAGGTCTTACCACCACACTCTAGTGTGGTTTGAAGATACCTGTGGGTTAGTTGGAAAGGTGGAGATCGGGGCACTTGGCCAAAACAAACTCAACCAAACAGCGTGGAAATCCCAAGGACGACACGCGGTGGGCCACAAATGTAATGAAAAAGTTACCCACTCATGGATTTCAATGAATCTTGTACGCCAGTGACGTAACATGCATGCCACGAAATTCAAATTCAATGCAAATTTACATTTCCATGTTTTTCATGGATACTACATTGATTGAGTCCTATTACAAGCGTGTAAAACAGATACCTTGGTTCAACTCATCACAAACATTGTTTTGCCGAGCAAAACGTAGGTGGTTTACAGTGGTGAGGTGCGAGCACTGGACGGTTTGAGGAATTGGGACAAATGGATAAATTGTATTACACATCAGGTGTAATTTGGTTGGTACATCCCTGATACACATGACTCCTCAAGCTCAACGCGCGGGCATTCTTATCGTTGCATTGATAGCCCACCACGTGACGATCTTAGGGTTCTTACTTTTAATGGATAGGGGAATTTTAGCCACATGCCATGAACTTCAGTGTTCGGTTGTAGACGGTTCTAACAACTTCAACCACTTTCCAGAAATACTGACAAAAGTATCCAAAATCATGTGATCTTTTTGATATTGTTCGGTTGACTCCTCAACAACACTAGAACTACATAGAATTGCACCTCCATATGCTCGAAGCCCCTCAACTCCCTGGCAGAGATTCTCGAAGTAGCCACTCACGGTACAACCTTGCATACGCCGCTTGGCTCTAGCATAAAGGACCCAACATACACATTGCTCCTATCCTCGCCATTATACACATGTAATCGACTCACTCAACACTTGCCATCAAGGTACGCATTCTACTTAATAAAACACGTTGAATTGTCTTGATTCCTCAAAACGTCTGTTGTACGTTCGGACCAGCATAACACTTGGTATCAGAGCAGAGTGGTGCTAGAGGGACAACCAACACACTAACTACCTGGCGACAACCTTTGGGGCATCTTCGTCATTCACACGATAACAGACCTCGTTGCAACAGCGGTGAACAGAGCAAGTGCAACCGACGACGAGCAACTTTCATTCGTGAACACTTTGGCAATGGAGGATTAACAGCACGCAAATACTAATGCTATCCTCAAGAACCAGATAACAGGCAACTTGTGGCAAGTGGTGCACCACCCAAAAACCCGACGGCCAAACTGGTGGTGGAACCCTTGCGCTTGGTGAATCACAAGTAAGACTGCAATGTTTAAAGCGATAATGAAGAGCATATTATGTCCGTACCTCAATGACCTTGTCGCCATACACCTTGACAACATCCTGTACTACACCCACACCCTGGAAGAGCACAGTGGAAATCTCTACAAAGTTCTTAGGATTTTGCAAGGAGAACTTTTTTTTAGAAAATTCTTGAAGTGCAATTGCAGGTTTCGTTGGACTGAGTTTTTGGGCCACATAATTGACAGCGGACGGATCATCAAGGACCCAAAAAACGCGGAGGCAGTTGTTGGTTGGCTGACGTTGACCAATGTTCAAGATGTCCAATATTCCTGGACATATGCACCTACAACCATTTAATCATAATGGACTACACTTGAGTGCCAGAGCCTCTTTCCAATCCCACTCGTAAAACCTCCCAGTTGAATCGCGGGGGGGAGCGAGCAAGGAGCATTAAACTCCTTGCGATATGCCCTGACCTTGGTGCTACCCGTATGAATGCCAGCTCCACCGGTGGACTACATCATGATCATCGATGCATCCAACCAAGCCACCAGTTCCATTCTCTTCCAAGTTAATGGCAATGTAGAACAACCGGTCTCTTACATGTCAAGAAAGGTATGTAGAGTAGAACTCGACTATATGTACGAGATAAATAAACACTCGCAACAGTTTTATACAGTGTATGCGCCTTCAAGACAAAGGGAATGTGATTATGTGCTTGACACCCCATACACCTCAATGGTTACCATTACATCCATGGACTAAAAAACCTTTTCCAATATGGCGGAATAAATAATAAATGGGGGTGTTTTTTGTCATGAGTTTATGTTGTATAGCCGTTCGGACACTCGCGCAACATTGAATCCACCGTCCACTCTTTCATTCTTGACATCCTACGGCGTTGTCTTAGGGTTAGTACAAGGCCTCAAACAGTGCTTATTCTGAGTTACCTGGTGAGGGCCTATGACATCTACACCTATCACTATGCATCACGTTCCAGCAGACATCCAGGGTTATGAACATCTCTGGCCAATTTGGTAGTCGGTCTACAAGTATGACTAGTTTCACATTTTTTTCAGTTTCAACAAGCTTAGATTGGTGCATGGGCTAAACTTGTAGACCTGGCCAGCTCACATTGCTCCAAGAAAAACATGTAATTTTGAAAGAATGCAGGCAATTATAACACGTCATAAGAATACAAACTATGTATACAATACTTTCTTAAAGCAGCAAGGAGGCAGTATGAAGCATATCAAATTAGGCATAAGGAATAAGGTACTATAGGAAAAGTAACAGATAAAATCAAGGACTGGTCCACAATCTTTGCTTGTCCACTTCCCCTTTTCCCAATTTTGTACTCCATGACTCATCTTGCGCACAAATATTTTTCCATAGAAGAAAGAAAAGGGGAAAATCCCCTCGCACCCCTTTTCACACGGGCCAATGGCCTGCGGGGGAGAAGAGGGGAAGACCTCCCCTTTATCCTCCCTCTTACATGGGCCGACAGCCCATGGGCGGTGACAGGGACCCCCCCCCTCTCTCTCCCTCTTACATGGGCCGACGGCCCACGGAAGAGGAGGGGGGACAATCTCCCCTCTCCCCTTTCTCACACATGGTACGACGGTCCACGAGGGGGGATAGGGGACGACTTCCCCTCTCCCCCTCACATGGAACCATGTCACATGACAGAGGAGAGGGAATGATCTCCCCTCTTCTCCCCCTCTTACATGGGGCCGAAGGCCAATGGAGGAGGAGAAGGGACAACCTCTCCCCCCCCTCCTCTCACATGGAATTTCAGTCCATGTGGGAGAAGATGGACGGCCTCCCTTCTTCCTCCCCTCTCACATGGACCGCCGGTCCATGGAGGAGGAGATGGGACGACCTTTCCTCCCCCCTCCCACATGGGCCAACGGCACGCGGGGGAAGAAGGGAGGGGCGTCTTCTCCTTCCCCTCCCACTCACTTGGGTTGATTGCACAAGGATGGAGGGGAGAGGAAACGTCTCCCACTCCCCCCTTCCTCTCATTTGGGCCGATAGCATGGGGGAAGGGGGAGGGGATGACCTCCCTCCTCTCCCCAATTCATGTGGGCCGACAACCCACGGGGGAGGAGAGGGGCCGTCTCCCCCACCCTTTCTTCTCCATTCTTCCATAGAAGAATTGAGAGGAAGAAGCTTTCTCCCTCTTCCGCGTCCGCTGGAGGGCATAGCCCTGATGGGCAATGCAGATGGAAACTATTCAGCAATGGTTGCATGTGCAAGTGGTGCTGCCGGTAGGTGATGTTACCATGGATTGTGGACAACAGTTGTATTATTCAATCCAAGTATTTTCCCTCCCCCAAAAATCCCTTGTCTTTGACCCGATGGATTCTCCACACATGATTGAGCATGGCGTTTCGTCCGACGTCGGAGTCAGGTTCAGTACAAAATCTTGAAGCTTAGGTTGAGCTTCAAATTAGCGAGTCCATGCATACATGCATACATATCTATGTTGTAACAACTGATGTTTGCATGCACCCGCAAGGAGGAGATTCATCCCTCAGAAATCTGGGCTTTACCAAGTTAGTCACGGGTTCCATCCCCAAAAAACTGAATGTTGCGCATTAGGTCTATTAAAAATCAGGAGTTCCGACTTCAACTCTGAATCCATGTGAGATGAAAAACAGGCAACTTGACAATTTTGTGCCGGATGTCATTGTCAGATTTTGCTTGAAACCAAATGAAGGCATAACCAGCAGTTTACCATGTCTTGAACAAAACTCAGTCTAAAACGAAGGGACTCCAACGCATAAGATTAACACCAACAGTGCCTACAGTTCATAAGCAAGCCCAAGTCTTATGAAATTCTGTAACAAAACCTAGAAAAGGCCGACCTTCTAAGAAAAGCCATGAATTCAACACGGGTTGTACATATGCTGCACAACTTTTGTTCGCGTGAACGGTCAAAATGACATACACCAGGCTGCAAAGCTAGAACGGTGATGAACATCGAGACAAATTATTGGCTAAACATATCAAAGGCAACGCACATGGTGTGTCCACCCTATGACTTGTTTACTTGCCGCAATGTTGTGAATTGTGTGAACCACACAAAGCAAGTGCAGATTGTACGCTAATGTAAGTGGAGGTCGCATCATCGATGTAAGTGCCGATTGTGTTACCGGTGATGGCACAAATTCCAGTCGCAAAACTTTTGCCAATGTTTGACCATACCTCTAGTAAGAGTGTCATATACACTTTGGTCGTAGGTGCCAAGTGCACTATTTAGGCTAGTGCCAAATGTGTTGCTCAAACTATGGGGTCAATTGCCAATGCAAGTGCCAATTGGATGCCAATGTGACCATTGATTACACAGCCGATTTCTGGAAATTCATTTGGGTGTCTACTTCTGTAAAATAAGGAAGAGAGTGCCAGTTCACTTGACACACACGTAATGGCACTAATCTCCATACGAGGGTTCCTTGTACAAATGTCACGAGTGTTTGTTGCACATGGACCATGGCCGACGTGGATAAAACAAGCATAGCATTGACACATGCATAAAACGCACCATTGTCACCACACGGGTATCCAATGCAGCACTGATATGGGTGTTGAAAGCACTACCACCTCAAGGGCCTGATGGATTCACCATGTCAGTGTTGATGACGAGGCAAATGTTACAGGTGCCATTTGCACCAGTCACATGGGTGATGATTTCATCCTATTGCTGTAACTAGCTTTCTTGCATCGTACCGTGCAATAAGAGTGTACAATATATTCTCGGGATGGTTTCACATGTGCTTCTGGAGATGCTGTAAAGACTTGTGCAAAGTTGTCAGTCATTTTCTACCAAAATACAAGAAGCGGCTCATGTGGTAGGCACCAGGTCTAACATACCATACAAATGAAATATCGGTCGTTAATGTGTTAGTTGGCCCTCAACTGCCGCTGCAATCAGATACCAAGTATTGGTCTAAAGGAAACATAGGTGCTTCACATGGATGAGGTGCGCGACAAAGGACAATTTGAGGATTTGGGTTAAGTCAATACATTGTATAAGACAATTACTATACTTTGATGGCAAGCATCGAGTGCATTGAGTGCAGACATACAATCCTAGTAATGAGAATGAGGCATATGTTGGGTCCTTGGCGCACGAGCAGAGCGACGCATGTGATGTCGCACCACGAGTGGTTGCTTTGAGAAGCTCCACCAATAATTCAGGGAGCTTCGTGATTATCGAGGCACGACTAAATAAAAGTCCAATGTCGTCAAGAAGTTGACCGATCAATATCAAAGTATTGATATGGCGTGCGATACTTTTGTCAACCATTAGGAGTGCACCGTGGTAGGTTATACATAGCGTTTCCACAAAATCATCACTGGCAACAACCTCGCCTCCAGACAATTGTGCTTCTACGACAATGATTGCCTTAAATTCGAAACTCGGCAAACACTTTTCATTGTTCGCTTTTTGCAAATGATCATGGTAACCAATCGCATCGACAACGCCGATTACAACACTTGGATGCAGGAATCAAATGGTTGGCATCCCTGAAACCGCAATTTGTATTGTGCAGGAGGAAACTCGTTGTCAACAGAGACCTCGTCTCCAGTGGAGATTGACACTATCGATGAACGCGAGCAATAACCCTTCTTAGACTGCGGGAAGTTGGGTTACATTTTGCGTGACTGTCGAAAACAGACATCGCGGGGGGGGGGGGGGGGGGGGGGGG
>SZWC01003197.1:185898-199193 GCA_023375785.1 Penium margaritaceum
TATCTATATCTATATCTATATCTATGTCTATATCTTTATCTGTATTTGTATCTATATTTATATCTATATCTATATCTATATATATATATATCTATATCTACATCCATATCTATATCTATATCGAGATATATATCTTTATGTATATGTATTTCTACATGGAAATCCATATCTGTTCATTTTTCTTCATCTATATCTATATCTATATCTACATCCATATCTATATCTATATCGAGATATATATCTTTATGTATATGTATTTCTACATGGAAATCCATATCTGTTCATTTTTCTTCATCTATATCTATATCTATACGTATATGTGTGTTTTTATGCATTGTAACCATAACAAAAATTGTTTTTTATTCATGTATGTCTAAGCAGATACATACGTTCATATCCATTCGTTTTTGCATGTTTATAACTATATCCTTATTCTCAGGTTAATCCATACCCTTAAATGTTTTCATGCATGGATTTATATGGGTGTTCATATCTATATCATCATTAATTATTGTATTGATATGTATACCCGTATATGTTTTTTTTTAATTTTTTTTTAATTATTTGACACATGGTTTTTATGCGTATTTGTTTTGGGTTTACTTAAATCTTCATGTTTTTTGTGGTCTCAATTTTGATAGCCATTCATATCGTGTACGTTTGCTTTTTCTTGTTATTCATATTTTCATTTATCCCACTTGAAGTATAAATCTGAATTCCTCTTTCTATGTTTCTTTGTTTGGTGGACCAAAATGTTTTTTCTTTTCTAAATCTGTATTCTTCTATGTTCCAAGGTGTATATTGACATTCTTAAAGGGATTTGTTCATCACACTGAATTTACGTGATTTGATGTATGATGAAAACACTTAAGAATTGCAAATAAGTTTCAATATGTTTCTTTTAAATGATCATGAAACATTTTTTATAGAAAGCTTTGGTTTTTTATTACAAAATGTTTTGTTTCCATGTTAAAATTACATTTTCTAGAAATTGTTTGTGAAATTCCTACACTTCTTATTCAGGTATAGCATGTATTGATTTGTTATTGAAGAAGTAATTTATTCATCTCAAAGAATCATGAATGCGTCTTCATTTGTATTTCATTTGATCGTTTCATTCGCTGGGTTCTTGAAAGGCAATGGTTTTTTGGTGTATCATTTTGATTTTTGATTTGATTGATTTCCAGTTATTTTCATTTAGAATCTTTCCTTCTTGATTTTGTTAATGTGGTAGTATTTTCCCATGGCCTCATAGAGGATGGATGCACCCGTGAACTTCTTTGTTCATCGCTATTCTTTGGATGCAAAACCCTTTTTTGCTATTTTTCTCTGAAGAAGGTTTTTCATATGTAGTCTATCATTATTTGACTTTGAATGGAGAGTTTTTGGCATGTACCTGATGATTAATCTTTACAGACATTATGTATGCTAATGGCCTATAGCGTTGAAGGACAACTCTTTTCTATGATTTTGGCAAAAGTAAAGAACAAAAGTGGCTCCATGTTGAAGATGCAGGCGAAGGCGATGCCCTAGAAATCAAAACAATTGTTTATGAAATGGAAATGCTTGCTATGGCGTGTGATTTATGTCTTCTCTGTGGTGGGGGGCCATATCACGATTCCTGGGAGAGGACCATTATTGTCTTTTCTGTTTTGAGGGGCTTCATATGTGCATGCTTGCTTTCGGTGTACGCCACGTTTGCGTTCTCCTTTGGGTGAGGCGCCATTGTTCCGTGCTCCTTTGAGAAGTGAGATTTCTTCACATTCCCCTCGTCCCGGCACGCGTATGGAACATTGTAATTCTCTAGCTTGCATGTTTGGATTGTTCTTCTAGCCCGCGCGCGTGGACCATGTATTTTCTGCTATTGCACTGGAACCGGTCGAGCAATGATCGATATAAGGCGCCTACTAGAGAGAGAGGAGAAGAACCATTCATGGATGTCCGGACTTTGAATGGGTGCCCATGGTGGTGGTTGGATTTCATGGTTGGTTGAGTTGAACCATTGTCGGCTCTCGTGCTGTTTGCGGGGTTTTCGCCTTGATCGCCATTGAGATACTTGAGGGGGTTCTCAACTTGCCCATTCGGATGGGTTTTCTGCGGTGCTCGATCAACCAACATAGCGGGGCCCACAGAGTGCACCAATGGATGATCGGCATTAGTTCAACCATCCCCATTTTAGCGATCAACATGTGATGTCTTATGCTTCGCTCTCTTTTGGTTTCCGTGAAGTGAAACTAAGCACACTTTGGTGTCCTGTGGTAAACCATTTGGTTCCGGATGTAAAGGGTTCTCAAAATTGCTTTCATCCTACGTGTACATGAGTGACATTGACAACTTTCAGTCGTTTGGAATGCGTCATCCTTCCATGCATCCGCAGTCGCCGTCGAGTGTGAACGAGAACATTCGCAACCGATGTCGCACTGGAACATTTATGTTTGCGAAGAAATTCGCACACCCGATTGATGTCGCAGTCATAGAAACAAAACTAACCTCATGATTTCGTCAAATCTATTTGATAGCTACATAGGGACGTGTAGATAGGAGATCGTTCCGACAGCTAATTTCATCAGTTTCACATAAACTTTCCCAATTGACTGACAGTGACGGCGGCTACCCGGTTGTCAACCCTCGTTGGATTTCATGAGTTTTCAGGTGTTTTGACAACTTTGTGTGGAAACCACCATAGTCGGGTTGACAGCGACTGCCGACAAGTGATGCGTTCCTATACATTTTGTTTTCTTCTGCCACCTGTCGTAAACTCGCCGGCATTCTGTCTGATATGATGTACGGATTCGTCCCTTTCTGCATGATATACTACGTGTTACCCGTTACATCCGAAGCGCACTTAGTTTCACTTCCGAAAGTCAAAAGAGAGCGAAATGGTAGTTGAAAGTTCGAACAATGTCCATAGTTGGGAGGAAACCCTCTGGACAGAACTGTAGGCAGCGAGCGACCGGCATTGTCCAACTTGTGGATTTCCGAAGTCCTTGATAACGTTGAGCAACGCCAGTGTCCGGCAATCTTTGACCATCGAAACTGAAAACAACTAGTCTTTGGACTGGTCTCTTCCCCTTACTACTTCGCGGAGCCTTACGAACCAAACCCGTCATGGATTTGCTTCATATTCGAAGTAGCAACTTTTCCACATTGACTTGTGGAAAGACTTGTGCACCATGTCGCCAGCCCCACTTGAATTGACTGATCGATGCAAGAGCCTGATCAATGCAAAAGACTAAGCACAGTCTCATTCCTTTCAGAAATATCTCGTCGATTCCGCTTTCGCATGGTTACCCGTGCAGATCTGGCCGTCATTCTGGAATCGACTTACGATTCCGACTCTTGGACGGCACCCTTTGAAAGTCTCACCTCCTTTGCTGTTTTGCGCGTGATATTTGGCCAACTTCTCCTGGACGTCGTCTGCTCCGCTGATGTTTCGCGTTGTCTAATCGAAGGGGACTTGTGATTTGCCCCATCCTTGCAGGACCATTTTCTCGTCGCCCCCAATCTGGGGACAGCTAAAGAGCGCCCACATACCTGGTCCGAAGTGCTACGCACTCTAGCAAATAATTTTTCGACATGTCGCCAATTCGGAGATGAATACATCCTTGCCTGCAAACCAAAACATCCCTCCAGATCGTCAAAAAAACATTTTCTCCAAAATCCAACTCGAAACATTCCGAGGTTCTGGGTTAAAAGTTTTGGGAGCCTCCTAGGCCTCCTTGGAGCAAGGCATGGGAGGGGACATACAGAACTTTGCGAGTAGTAAGGGTTTTGAAAAAGTCGAAAGCGATCGAATATCTGACAGACATACTAAGGGGCGTAATAGCTCAAGTACCCACACCGCGCTAGGTCTTACACTGGAATACCCGCGATTCTAAAATCTGAAAATGCAAAACCACCTGTTTAAAAACATGAATGAGGTTTCCTTCCATCGCTCGCCATGCTCAGTCAGCCACATGCTGCGCTGATTGAGCGTGGCCACAAGGGTCATGTAACCGCCGCTTGACTGCGAACGTCATTCCCTCGCAAGGTTGCGATGGAGCGATGACTCTTTTGTTTTTCTTTTGACACGCAAACCCCGTATTACGATTTCAATTTTTCTATGTTTTGCGCGGGTGGAGCCCGCTCAAAATACAAAACCCTACATCGTAATAGGGGGCTTGCACATTGAAAAATACAAAAGGTTCATCGCTCCATCGCGATCCAGCAAAAACGCCCATTTTAATGTTCGATGCTTTTTCCCGCAACACACAAACCACCCGAGTTTTCATACTAAATACTTTCAAACCCAGCCCCAAAGTACATTCGTGGTTGAGGGTCTTATTTTTTTGCGTGGGCATCTGCTCGACCCCGCAATAGCGCGGCCCGGCAGATGCACGCGCACTATAGGGATGTCTTGGACCCCCCACGCAAACCTCTCCCTCAAGCAATCAAAAACTATTTGAAAGAGGGCTTCGTGATTGTTCCAAGAGCTTGATGATGACAGCATTCTGACGTCACATTTCATGTAGCAACGACATAGCTTTTTGTGTGGATGTTTCGTTCCTTCTTTTAGACCTGATGATGTAACCGCTTAAATTTTTTCCATATTGGGAACACTGTTCTAGTTCTTGAACGTGCAAGCATGCCAACGTTTTTTGGGACATGGTGGGTATCTAATCTTTCCCCCCTATACTAAGAGGAACAACTAATTGACTATCTTCTTGAGTCGTCCATGATGTTGTAAAATAACACTATTCTGAGAAAATATTCCTTCATATATGCCAACTACGGATGAAAAGTAATAAACTTCTTGCCTCCACTTCACAATTTAATGATACTCCAAAAATATTACTAAAGTATAACAAAACTCTTTACTACGTTTTCAATACGTTATTCACGACAACGTGCCAAACACTTTGTCCTCCGTGCTCGTGTCACCAACTTGGTTGAAGCCATGCAATCATTGAATAC
Source organism: Penium margaritaceum (assembly GCA_023375785.1). Classification (NCBI taxonomy): domain Eukaryota; kingdom Viridiplantae; phylum Streptophyta; class Zygnematophyceae; order Desmidiales; family Peniaceae; genus Penium; species Penium margaritaceum. The sequence continues at coordinate 190,852 of SZWC01003197.1, forward strand.
CACCTTTCACATGTTTTCCTTGTTCTATGGTTGTTGAAAAGCAAAGCATCCTATCCCTAAGGAAGCAACCAAATTCATTTTTAGAATATCCTTGCATCTACACTCTAGAAAACAAGATGTCCACGAAGCAATGTCAGCTTTATTCCAAAATGGTTGTGCATGCTCAAATTGCCATCGTGACATGGGAAACAAGATTCTATAATAGTACCACATGAAAACGAGGATGGTAACGCAAGCATTGTTTTTGTTTGATTTTCAAAAACACGTACTCGCAAAAACACGCCAAGCTCATATAAAAGAGTCAATGTTTTATCCCACCAACTGAAATGTTCAGAAAAAGAACAAGATAAGGGCGATAGACCATATGTGAATAGCATATGGATAGAAAATTTGCATCCTCAAAGCTTTTAGTTCAAATAATACATTGCTTAATAGGTAAAAAAAAGCCCCAAATCGTACATGAATATCCATGGAGTTATGCAAACACATTGTGGTATTCAACACGCACAAACAAGCAAAGTGATATCCATACGACAATGTATCAAAAATGAAAAACAAGTCTTGAATCTTGTTTATTTATGAAGAAAGGCCACCAACTAGTGCACATGTCCAAGAATGATAAGATGTAATATTGCTGAACACATGTTTCCACTTTTAGTCGTCTAAAGATGACATGAAAGTAAGTTACATGTATATGTACATTCATTTGTGTGATTTCATATATGTACATGCAAATTTAAACTCATGTGTACGTATACATCTACATTTACCATTACACGTGGATATCGTTACATGTATGTATATGTACATGTATATGTATAGAGGTATGTACCTCTTCATTACTTCATTTTAATGCAAATATTTTAACAAAATAGTACGGAAAAGTCAAGGGAAGTTGAAGGCCATCCTTAAACATTAAATGAATGACAGTGGATTTGGTTTTGAAGGAAAATGTTTCACTGTTGTTAACAAGATGTTTTTGATCCACTTTGGTGAGAAACAAAGATTGATTCATTTGATTTGTGTCTCAAAATATTGTGGCATGTTGAGTTTGATTTTATGAGGATGTTGTATGTGAATTGCTTTGTGATTTGAATGATATTTGTGGTCTTGATTTCTTATGTGCATCTCTTGGCCTTGATTCTAGTCAATGGATTTAGTCTGTTTTATAATTAGCTTCTATTATTGAAAGAAATAGGTCTTGTATGGGAATTTGAATACGTGGTGCTTTGATTTTTGTCATTTGCGATTTTCAAAGAGGAAGGATCGTAGTCGGGCGTTACCTCGCATTAAAAGTGTGATCAAAGTAGGCACAATGCATAGTATTATTCTGTTCATAATCATATGTGGCTTAAATTACTCGATTATGTGGAATTCGATTGGAAGTGTACCTTGCTCACATGAAATGGAATGATAAGGATCTGGGTTTCAATTGCAACCTAGCGAAAGTTCGCTACTTCTAGTGGAGATTGAATGCAGAGAGATGAATTGAATAGGAGCTCTCTCATGATTGGTAATCAGGCTGAAAGTTTACATTTAGCGATGCGTTCTTGGAAAGAGCAAGATTTTTCTGTGATTTTTACACCTAGGATGGCAACATGTTGTAACACTGATAGTCCATTCGTTTTTATTGTAAGAAAATTTTGAATGTGAACCCTGAAGACAATTGGCGTTAAGATTTGCCACGGCTGTTTTCCCATCGTGCGCAACTAGGCACTTTGGCTGGGCACTTTCGACCAGGCATGATGCGATAGCCGGATGTGACGCCGACCGTAATGCGCCTTCTCACAGGCGCAGCGCAAACGCGCCATCGTGCAATCCTGCCTCTCCGCTCCACCAACGCAGCGACGACTCGTCTCTGATGCCGAGTGCGGCTGAACAGTAAGTCCAAAAGCGCACCGTGGCTTGGCGGAGAGTTCGGACAGCGTCGGCGCGTAAAACTGCTACAACGACTGCGCAACTGCCAATCTACCTCTTGCCCGCTCTCAACATCTTCCCCCCATGCCGCGTTCCCCTGCTCGGAAGTTTGACGTCACGGATATCAGCGGGAAGACGCTGGGCATACTGACCTAGCGAAGCTCTACGGTGGTTTGTGCCTCTGACGTCAGGGTCTGCCGAGCCGCCCTCACATACTTTGGACATAAGCAACTTCAACATCTTAACACTTCAAAAAATATGTTTTAAAAATGTAGCAATGGTGAACATTTGAAATAAGTAATTGTTCATTTTGAATTTGGACTTTCACACGAACAAACCAAGCCCTTCATTTGGCAATCGGACAAGATATGTGTACTTCCACGAGCTCCACATGTGTGATTCCTGGATGTCAATGTCAAGCACATAACACATGATGCAATTAAAAACTGCTTCTACATATAACTTTATGTTGTTAACAGCCATCATTGTCACTATGGATCTCTAAGCCAATTCTTTGCATCTATACGAGTCTACGTCTCCATCAAGGATCCAAGTCCACCTCCAAACTTAACACCGCTTTCCCCTTCTCCAATCCTTGGATTATACAATGATAACTACTAATCTTGGCTGTAAAACTTGTCATGAAGCATTTTGGATAATTTGTGACGAAGGTATATCAACTTGCCAGCTAAAAAATCTTGTTCATGGTGGGAAAGTACCAGTATGCACACGTAATGTAGGCATGGGCTTCGGTGTTTTGCTATGTCTTAGGAGCATACAATGCGTTGCCGAGCATTTTGGCAAGCATGTGCCACATATGCTTATGACACCAGCACGTGGTCACATGTCGCTTGCTCGCAAAATGTGGGGCACATGAAATGGAGGCTACATGTGGTGCAACATATCCTCTGCACCAAAATAAATTTGATGGAGAATGTGAAGGTGAACTCAATCACAAAGTAAAACAAACCTCAACCTTCATGGGGCATGGCCATAAACGTTGAAGGTCAGACAAGGATGCAATGTATTTTAGCTTATGCTAAACACCTTCTATATGCTTGAGACGATGAAGAGACATATTCGTATTTTTTTGAAGAAATTTTTCATGTGATATGTTGATACTATGAAGAACTAATGTCTGAAACATTCATCGTTTCATTTATTAAGAGAGAAATTATAACACTGAATGAGGAGATGATTCAAGACGTAATGATGATGACAAAAATCAATCACAATAGTCAACCTAAATGTTGATGACTATTTGTTGACATAGTTTTGTTTTTTCTCTTCCGCACCTCAAACCAATGGCCATCCTCCCTTTGTTAAACATTTTCCTCTAAACCGTACATGCTGATTTAAGTCCACTTGGCGTTGTTATGCATCTAAAAGTGGAATAACATGGATTTCCCTTGAAACTTAGATGTAATCTGTCACATGATTTGCAGAAGAAGGCATCAACGTCAAATTCTCTTTTTTAATACTTGCAAATTATTGAATACCTCTTTTTAAACACCTCCTGTTTTGACCGTGTGGTTGCTACTATCCATGGCCCAATTCTTGTAACTTATAGTAAATAGCCTTGTACACATTTTTTATTCCATAGGATGCGAAGAATTTAAATTAAACTAAGATTATCTTGCTTCATGGAAGAAAAAAACCTTGTTGGATAATGATTGTAATAATGTGGTTGTTGTGCACACTACCCTCCTATCCCATTGTAACAAGTATAGGTATGGGGTCACCGTCGCATGCAACAAGGATGTTTCATCTCGACAAATGATGAAAGTTGATGTAGTCAATATGGCATGCTCAATTCATTATGAAATAAGCGTGGTGCCATTCATGGCAACCACGAAGTGATAAATCATAACAATGCGTCATCTTTCCTAGCCATGAAGTTGATAGAGAAGAGCTTACAATAGGTAACAACATGACATGCGTGGCATAAGGAAAAGGTATTACTTTACGTAAATCTCGTGCACATTCATGTAGTGAATGCCTCATTGTAGGAGCCACTCGTAAGAATATTTTCATCACCTAATAAACGAGCATTAGTTGGCAAACGCATTACATATCCATGAGAGGCTTTTCCTCCTTTATGATGTGTGTGTCTGGTAAGCCTCTTACCTTACTGATGAAAGTGATTATAACTTGCCAGCAATATTTTTACAGTCGTGCCTATCAAACAAGTGCTATGGGTGTTCCAAAAACTTCTTCAAAGTGGCAAAGTGATGAAGCAATGACGGCTCAAGTTGAGTTCCATCCATCAGTCACCAAGGTTGAATTTACGTCAATTGCTCTTATCATGTGCCGAAGGACCTCTCTGTTCCACCCAGTAAGCGAACCACAGAATTTAATTGATTATCTAATAAGAGCCTTCCCTTCTCCCACAAATCAAAAACGCTACTTCATGATGTGTCAAATATGACGCACTTCAAGGGTCTCCTAGTAGACACTTGTGTATGAACACAAAAGCCTCCACTTTTGTAACTTTCAATTCACACAACATGACAAAGCATGCACGAGATATCTATCCAATCATATGATAAATGAGGGGTTTGTTGCACTGTTGAATTTAAAACTAGTTTGTTACATAATAGGTTAGAGGTTAGATTTTGTGTGAATAAAAAAAATCCGTTTGATATCAGACAAAAAACCAATCATGGATTCGTTGTTGACTTTGAATGACTTGTTTCCCTAATCAACAATTCATTCATGAATAGTCATCCGTTAAAGGTACTTGCGACGTATATCACAAAATGTTACATGAAGGAATGTGGCAACAGACGTAACTAGTCTTTTGATATGATTGCTTCTAACTTGTAATGAAATCCATGAATGAAATCAGGTGTACATAAGATAATTAAGGTCATACTTTAGGTTCATTGTAATTTGATGGAACTTGGATTGAGTAGAATTTGTTACATGAACATCTCCACACAATACACCTAAACATGTAAGAGCATCATCATTTGTTTTCCCTTTAACATGGTAAAGGTCAAGTGTGCCTTCAATCTACAAAGCAAGAACGCTTAGTGGAAACAACGTTCACATCTGTTTTTAATCATTTGCTGGTAGGCCTGCGCAGAACAACCAGAAAGGCTACTTGTACAATAATGAAGATGTATTTGTAATTGGTGACTCCACAGTTGATGCTAGGAAATGCCTCCAAAGTTTATGCAATCATTTGATGTTTTCTTCATTTTTTGCAAGAATATTTATTTAGGATATCCTTTCACTGATGCACACGTCTCCGTGGATGTTTAAGTTTACTCAACAAAAATCATAGATTATTAGTGGATAATTCTACGCAACATGTTCCGATAAAAGGAGGTCTTAATAATCAGTAGGAAATTAGCAATGTCTTTAGTAGTAACTTAAAGTTTCGTCATGCATGACGTTTTTCCCGTATGTAAAATACCTACAATGCCATCAAAAGTTGGTGTATGCTTTATTTACATGATGTAAAAACATGAAGAAGAGCAAGGTGAACTTTGTTCAGAAAAAATAAATACCTTTTCATTGCAACATCTATGGTGGTTACATTTTCATTTGCATGTCCTTGAATAATTACTAACATTCATTGAAATTTAGGAAGAAAAGCAAGTAAAGCACTTTCTTTTGCTTTTGTACTTTGACTAATGTGTTTGTAACAATGTTCACATGGGAAAAGGTTTGTACCATATCTAAGAATATACAACATCCATTTTTCGATACATTTGTCAAATGCATTTCATGGCAATGAGATTAGGGTATGGGAGATATGGCTCAATGCATGCAATGCACAAAACGTGTGCTAGTTAACCATGTTAACCATTTTCCAAACACACTTTTGATTTTGGGAGAGGATCATTGGGAGATGATGCCAAATGTTCGTGACTTGATCTCCTTTTTGAAATGAAAAAAAAAAATCAAGAATAATGAATTTTATGTTTCATTTCCGGGGAATTCCCTTCATGTACAAAACTTTATTCGCTGAAGAGAACTCATTACGAAATTTTGAATCATATTCCTTCCTTGTGTATTTATTTATTCTTTAGCATTTTCACCACATAATCATCTGAATACATGTTGGGAATATGATTGGGCACTTGTTGGGGGGCTGCTTCTACCAGAGGCAAGTGCGGGCGACAGACGTTTGAGTGTAAGGTCTTGTTCATGTGTGAACTACACTCCTCCAAAGGTTGATGTTCTTGTGAAAGTTTTGTAATGACTAGCCAACTACTTTTCGTCTTTAACTTCTTAGTATCTATGTTCTTAGGTATTGCATTTGTAAAAATGTGTTAAAATGTTGTGGTTTATTCCACTACTTTTTTCAAGTTGCTTTTAAAGACTTCTCTTGGTAGCAAGATTTGGCTTTGGAAATGCAGAAAAAAATTATTAAGCTGAAGGCCTCGTATATTCTAATGGCCTTTGAACATATTAAACACATGAATTTTCATGTTTTGAAGAAATAAATACAAGGGTTATGTAGTAAGTCATGGTACGTGTTTTGCAAATTGCCCTTCAGTGGTTAGCACCATGATCTATTACATGCCTCACGTGTCTATGGACATCGTTTAGGTCAGTATAGACGCCTGTATGCGGAAGCTTTGATCCGCTTACAGGGCAACAAAGTTCAAAAGGACCAACGTGGTAATGACTTGGGATTCCATCATTGCCTATGTTTTGGCTCTTATGGTGATGATACAATGCTTTGTGGTTGGCGTGTTCCACGCTCACTTGTCCAAGTAGTTTAAGGTTGTTAGTCTCTTGTGGATTTGCTTAGCTACTTGGGGTCAAACATCATCACCAAACTTGCCCTTAACATTGAGCCCATTGCCATAGCCAAAAACTTTGAAAGGTGTAAGTTTTTGTATAAAATTGTGGTTTCAAATATTTGCGCATCACATGCAATACTTTCCCATCTATTACTCACGTATAAAAATGCAAGCGTGTGATGAAAATCGGGTTAGACATTTTTTTCAATTGACTATGCACCACAATGATCAAGATTGACAAGGGATGTGATTTTCGTCACTTGCTCCCAAAAAATCCTCAATTCACGGTGCATGGTGTTGTCATCTATCTTAATGCAAGAGGGAAATGATAGTTATTGCCACCTACAAGAGTGCATTGAAGAATTCCTTGATAAACCACCAAAACGTAGGTGATTTTTCCTAGATCTGCTCCATAATTTGCCGCAAAAGTGAGCCAAAACAGACACATGGAAGGAATTTCAAGAGTTTTTCCTCCATTACCACACATGTGTCATTAAGCAAGATGGTAGTGCAGAATAATGAGATAATGCGCCTCCATGTAGGTAGCTCCATGGGACTCATTTTGAAGAGGCATAGAGGGTGGCCATTGTGTAGCTCGTTTGGCCACGCTGCTCTTGGCAATTCCCCATTCATCATGGGTTGGTGACAAAAGTGCCATAGAATACGGCTGAGTATAGGAACCATGATCTTGCGTAGGAGGATAAGTTGATGTGCTATGATTTTAACTACATAGTGGATGAGTGTCCGACATGCGTGGTCACGAGAATGTTGTCGCTCCATCTTGCATTGTAGATTGATAGTGGATGTTAGTGGGGATGAAACGGGACTTGTGCCCTATAAATGCTTGTATTCGTCAAGTTTGACGAATACAAGCATTTGTAGGGCACAAGTGAAGTGCGCGTGTGATGATATGTGGCTATTTCAACGAGAGGAAGCGACTCATCAGTAGACCAATTGCCAGGTCGCTGTTTTAGAACGCCGCTGGAAGGAACGTTGTAACTACTCTTCATGTTGGCATGCAATTTCACGGGAATATAGAAAAGTACCAGTTTGGTGTTTAAAATTTAATAACTAGCTACCGAAGTGTTCCAGGCGCGGAATCGATGAAAAATGATTGCGATAACCTATAATCGAAGCTGCGGAACGAGGCACGAAGTTGACGTATGAGTTCACTTTACTTTCATTACCGAACGTTTGTCCCTTACATCCTAGCAGGGGAACGAGGCACTAGTTTCGTCCTGCACCGCATACGCCGCCACCTCCGCCCCAGCGTTTGTGAAGCGCCATGTCGTCTTCTCTACTGGATGACCGCGTCGTCCTGATACGCAGCAGCTCCCCATCCCTCGCAAGTCGGCCGCTAGAGGCCTAGCCAGTGCTACCGTGTCGTTTTTCGTTCTGCAACTCGTCTGCAGTCCCAAGACCCGTGACGATACCAACAAGCGCCGAAGCTTGCGGATGCGGCGCCTTCACACCGTCAAGCCGAAGTCCTTTGGCCGTCGCATGAGAGCTGTCATGTCACATCGCGGCCCCATTTCAGCGCGATTCTTTCGGCGTTGCCTTCGAGATTGCAATTCGCCGTCCTCCTGACCGTGCAGCACATGCGTGCAGTGCAGGCTTGTCTGCTGGGCCGTGCTCCTCGACGCCGCACCATTGCTCTACCCCCCT
>SZWC01003198.1:12042-22806 GCA_023375785.1 Penium margaritaceum
GGGGATGGAGGCTGACGACTGGAAATAGAGAGGAAAGGGTTCTGTTTTGCATGGGCAGAAAATACATTATTGAACCTGTAGTACGATTTCCTTCTTCCAGAGAACTCCGTCGCTCGAGTTTTCGACCTGCAAATGCGTTCACAGCCAAAAATTGGTTTCTGGCCTGAAGCGTAGTTTTCAGTCATCGAAGCTTTTCAATCGCAGGCTCCCGTCCTTGCCGCGTTGACTCGCAGGGGCGAATACTTTAAACGAACTGTCGAAGCGGCATTTCGCGTCATTCGGCGCTGAGAGCGACAACCGTCATCACGATGACGGAAGTGTGGTCACAACTGGTGAACATTCCAGTTCAAGCAATTCTTTACTGACTCAAATATCTGGCTATCAATCACTAGTGCTCGAAATCGGGTGAGTATTGGTGTCCAGGCACGAACCTTCAACTGGAATAAAGATGTAAACGCCGGTGCGTGGTTCCTCCGCTTTCAGATGACAGCGAACGGAGACTACACCCTAGGAACGGGCCCCCAGGATTTCATGTTGCCCTGCCCTGGCTATTCCGGGCGGGGATGCACCCGGCTGTTGAGCTAGCCAAGGTGGCAGTCACCACAAATTATACAAACGCCTAAACAGAACGGGGCCGAAGAATAGATCACAGCGAGGACGGGTACGACAACAATTAAACGAGTGCGGTCTTGGGAAAACAAAAACTCCTCCGCAAAACTACTTTAGAAGTTAAAACATGGAACAATCTAGTAATGAAATGAGAGAAAACCGGATGAAAACATTTCTTCTCTTCATTGAATGTTTTTCAACTTAAAATGAGATCCTTGACAATGATAAGCATAAGGACCTCAAGGTCTCAATCTCCGAAGGGGTGTAAATCATTCATTTGTCTTGAGACCACTACTAAATGAGTAATTAGTCAGAGTTACAAAAATTGAAAGCATATTAATGTGCTAATTAGAGTGAATTATTCACTTTTAAGAATTAATAAATTAAATCCACGTTCAAGATGTTGTAAATTGGATGTATCACTACATCCCACCGAATCATTTTTTCTACATAAAGATCAAAACGTTTTGTTCATTAAAAAATGATACTATAAAGTGGAAATCTGTGAACCAAAATCTCCCCTTAGAATCCAATTGCATTGAATGAAGAAAATATTTTACCTTGAATTTAGTTTCTAGAATATGATGTTTCTGAGTCAATTTCTTAGTTTTTCCCTCGAATTTGAGGAGTTATCTTAGGGTTCTTGTTTTATGTTATGGTTTGAAAGAGAATATAAAACAAATTTTGGGAGATTTGAAAACTTGGCTATAACAGCACTAGGTTGTTTTGTTCCTAACTTCTGAACCCAAAACGTAGGCCCTTAGAAAGTGTAGTCCAAGAAGGAGGGGCAAATGGTCGCTTCAGCCATTTTGGCTGAGACGACAGCAACACAACAAACATAGTCAACATGAGGCATGGACACACAACAATAATCCTACCCTAATCATTCCACGTGCCATTGAAACGCTGAAATAGGACCCTAATGCCAAGCAAAGAATGGAGGAGAAGTGACGCGATGGATTTTCCATCGCAGCAATCCTTTCACTTAGAATCCAGCCAAGGATGTTTTCAAGGCTAGAGTGGAACCAGACTCTAGCCTAATATATTTTTATGGGCTTTGGCAACTTGAAACCTGAGCCTCAAGTACCCAAAGCACCCGATAACTGTTTAACGACCATTTTTAACCCTAAAATGGTCCATACGTTGCATTCCTGCACCTTTGCTTCGAACCGTCCCGGTTTTTCTTTGCTCACGGACGTTTGATCACCGAGTAACTCATGGTGAAAACCATGCAACAAGAAGTGAAAACAAGATCACACGTGTAAACTCTTGTCATCGACAACATGGTTGCGTTACGTTCACGCACAATCAACCACACACTTGTGGTATATGTGTTTATGGTCATTAGCGTACAACATCTAGTATTGATCACGTGATCCTTGGCTCTTACCAAGATGAATGACGTACAATCCTTGTCTATTCTTCACTAGTGTTGATAAGTCTTCACCAAATACTCATCACATGTGTGTATCATTGGCATCGTCGATGCTTTTTGGGACATACATTATCAACAATGTCTTGCAAGTTTGGAAGAGGGTACACAAGATGAATTTTTCCCACATTTTGTGTGGAACGTGTTCAGCTATTGTGGTGACGTCTCCTCCCCCTTTGCAAGGAGCGTCCTTGCGACCAATTAACCGAGCGTCCCCGCGAAAACTGTCCAGGTCCACACAACACTTCCCATGTCACTTCGACACAATCTCTTCCAAGGGGTTGTTGTCAAGATGGTAGCTCCTTGCAACATTTTTAATTCGTGCAATCCAAGATCCGAACATCTGTCCTCTTGGTTTTCAACCGGTTTCCAACGTGATCATGACCACGCATAGATCTATTAGACATCTTTCAACACGTGTGGGTTGGTTGGCTAAACTGGACCAAGCTCCACTAAGCCCATGCATCTCGCATGCTACCCTTTTCTAAGGTTTGGGAGGCACCAAGATCCTAAGTCATGGTTGCTGAGCACACTTATCTTTTCATTCAAGTATTGCACTCATGTTTGAAGGAGGCGGCATTGGTCGTCTAGCATACGTATTTTCCGTCAACGTTTATCACTTGACATAATAAGTCTTTGACCTAGATGACCTTAGCTTCAACCATCATCCCCTAATTTCTATGTGAAATGGGTACCATAGGCTACCGCTCACGTCCTCGTCAAAATCACACTGCTTTCAAACTAGGCTAACTGAGATGACCAATCTACACAACCATGGATTCAATCCATGGACAAAGTGTTCATCGTAGAATACTCACCAAAGGAGTGTATCATGATCACAATCATTTTGGTTGAAGTTGGAAGAACACCCTTTGGGTGTCAGTTCCATGTGATTGTGATCAAATACCTCTGAATCACATCTGGTGATCCTAAAACAACAGCTCCTGAATCTGTTTGCAAATACATAATCGCGTGCAAGGGTTCCATTCAATATCCTGTCAATGGATTATTTCACCATGTTGCAACAATCCGTGTTGCTTGAATGTCCTCTATTATGTACATTTTGTAGTTCCATTCAACAAATTTTTTTTCATTTGCCTCACCTGAGGCACTCGTGGAGTGGATTGCCGTCATGGAAGACATCCCGAAAATCATCCACCATTGAGGATACCACTATAATGACATCTTAAATTGTGTTCTAGTTGCGTTCGGCAATGTACTTCAATTGAACCATCCCCAAATCAAGTAGATTAAGTCACTTCACCATGACCTTTTGGGTCGGTAAAGCATGGTGTGGCTATGTTGTAGTCATTATAACTTCTCTTAGAATTGGTTTTATTCAAAAAACGTGGATAGCTTATGTTCCACCATGCCTTAGTATGCCTGGAATCCCTCTACATGATGTTTGAGGAGCCTGACGTACACAACTAGTGTAGGATGTCACAATTTTTTTTACTTTGAGACGTTTCTCTAAACATCAAACGAATAGGGTGAAAATTACTGTTTGTGAAGGACCATCTTGAAAAGTGCTCATATCAACATTTAGTCATGACAAACTGTTCATTGTTTTCCTTCATTGTTGATCATGACTCATTATGTGGTCTGTCCGACCACCAACATGTAGGTGCTAACACATTGTTAGCTTGAAGCCATTGGCTTATACATCGTATCCCTAGTCATAAGCTTTGAGGGAAAAACTTAGACTTTAACGTGATTCCACCTATGTTTTAGTTGGTATGTAGAATTACATGCAATCGCGATTGTTCTCTGGAGCACCATTAACAAAAGATGAGTGTCAGTCATTTTCTCTTCAATGGATTTTCACCAAAGTTTGGATGAATATATGTCATCAACATCGATTTCTATACTTTTGTCTGTTTATGTCAATGGAATTTTTGCCCACAGAGTAATGACAGACTGAAGGTGTTGCCTTCACATTTCTTCTCTTTTGACACTCGGCCAATCATGTCGTACGTACAAGAGTAACTCTTCCATTCTCGACCACCGCACTACATCATCTTTGTCCCCCTTTGGCGCATTTACAACCGCAACTCACAAGTATCATTGTCTTTTGAATTGGGTTGTCAGTACACTTATGTATCTTTTCATCGTCGGATTTGTTCGAGTATCCCGATCTGTATCCATCACTCACCAATTGAGAGGATGTCAATGGTTTTTCCTTTGAGAATACACTTGAGGATTACATCCTTCACATGCTGAATCAAGGATTGATGTTTGTATCGGCCATGAATAATGATGAACACAACCTCCAAAAGGTACTGATGTATCTCGTACACAATGTGTACAAAGTGCGCGATGTGAGTCCTCGACGATTGAAGTGGACATGCTAACAGACCATGTCCATTTTACATCTCATGACATCGTCATGTCACAGGCTTAGTCAAGAAATGATCACATTTTCCTTTCAGCCTTGTAGCGTAATGGGAAGGGAAACTATCGTAGCAAACATTTTTCACCCACCAAACAACTTGTTTGGTGAAATGGTGTTGCGGTTTTCATCCAAGACATCATCTGATATCATCGACTTGTTTGATTATTACAAAACCTTCGTGATCATTCATTTTTCAAACTTATCCATGACTTGATTTTGTGATTGATGCACTATAATATAGTGAATAAGGTTTTTGTGCATGTTGTGCACGCTTTTCATGCATGTTGTATACCCATTTTTAGCTGGTTGAAGTACTGCGGCATGAATCGCATACCATGAACCATTGAAAAGTTGGTTGTCTCTCAAGCCTCCTGTGGTCATGCCAGCCGTGCATGATTTGGAACTACTACTTAACCAACGACGCTTTTATAACATGTTCCATCTATGGATATGGAGGAGTTTACCAACCTTGAGCATGGTCTAAATCTGAGGAAATCGTCCTTATCACATTGTGATCTGTGCGTAACAATCTCGTTTGTACTTGTTTTGGAAGTACCTTTCCAAACTGCTATTAGTAGGGCAAAGTCTTTAACTTCAAATAGTTGTTACTTTCAGTGACGACCGAGACCGTTGTGTTGTTTTTACACCGTTTGAGCATAAATCCGATCACTGCGACCATCTAGGATTGTTTCCTGTTATACCTCTTGATTCTCTATTTGAGGAGTCCGATAGTAAAACCATTCTCGACATCGTCGAGATGCCTTCCAATTGTCATCCAACGTATTTTGGCCTTTCAAACAATGTGCTAGAATCGCTTTTCCATAGAACCATTTCTACACATAGATTGTATGATTTTGTTTGGTGGTCTATCACAAGCTAACCTGTTGAGGCAACAAGTTGGCTGGTTCTTACTAGTTGATACAACAGGGTGCGATCAACACCCATTTTATTGATGCAATCGGCATGTTCTAATATGTGTTGTACCATCAACACTAGCATGGCTAGTCTAATCACAGCTCATGGCTATAGTGTGTTTGGCACTCGCATTAGTGGTGCATTTGGCACCCATGACAAACTGCAACCCGCAACTCTTGTCAATCGTGCAATCGATGTTTATGAAGATTGTGCATTCGGCACAAGTGAAATTGGTGTTAGTGATAATGGTGCATTTGCACACGGGTTTACCGCCGCAATCGTTGGTCATACATTCAACACTCATGGGAATTGTGTGTTTGGCACTTCAGTGTATGTTACGATTGGTTTTTTTAGGTTGGTCATATTCAAAGTGCAATCAGCAGTTGTTTACTAACCATCACGCGTGGATTTCCAATATTGTCTTTGTGTTTTGAGTGCAATCGGAAATCATGTTCGGCTTTGTTGAAATCCATTCACTGATTACCTATCCAGCGTTCTTCGTGTAATCGACACCCACGTAGATACACAATCTGCATTTTTCTTTGTCATACCTCTATAGACCATGAGCATTACGTTTGGCACTAGTATCTAGATGCTTTACGCATCTTTGTTTTGTTTGACGCTGTCAAAAATGTGCAACCAGCACTTATGTCCTTGACCGTAGTGCGATTGAAACTTACGTCGATGATGTGGTCAACATCCGTGTAACTGTACAATCAACACTTGTTTAGTGAATGTTTGAAAACTTCGCATTCTTGCGACAAATGAGAGAGCTGTTGAATGGTTGCAACACGTTATGTATTGAGAATTCCTCTTAATGGACGTCATCATTGTGGTTTCACAACTTGGTGTACGTTCTTGTTGTCATTTGCATAAACACACCTGTTTAGCGTACATACACCCCACAATGAGCCATGTCGTGGCTTTTAACAATAAGTCGTTATGGGGTTTCTCAAAAATACCCCATACATTGAGGTTTACTTAGAAAAAGGCACTATCTGTGCTAAATGTCTTATGCTAAAACAATTTTGAGTAGATTCTGTCCAAAAGATGAAAAACTATCGATTTTCTCCCTTTTTGGCTTCGGAATAGAAAAGGAAATGAAATTTTGAATTGTTGATTTTTAAAAGAGCTCAATGAGACCTTTTTGATTCATGCGTCTGTCGGATGGTCAACTTTACCACATACTCGGGTTTAAACACAAAGTTTACAGCGTTCCAGACATGTTTTGAAATGGTGAAGATAGAACACCTCAATTCGAGGATGCATTTGATGCTTGGAATCTCCCAAGCGTCACTTGGTGGTTTGTGTGGAAAACTTTCGGTCTTCCCCGTTTTCCACGAACTAGAAAATTAACAAAAAAAACAAATTAAGGCCTTCCTAGATAAAGATAAAGTGACCTGTCACATTTCATAATGGTCAAAACTGGGCTCAATCGTAGATGTTATCTCATATTACACCATCCAGCTTGAAGTTCAAGGGAAAATAAAGGATTTGATTAGTTTGAACCAACGACCTCTTCCTTCCCCTTGCACCTCCTTCTGTTTCCGCCACTTGCACACATTCCAAAGACTAGCATGCGTGTTTAGATCATTCATTCTAGAACCGCGGAACTGTATCTTCTCGTGCTCCTTCGTGTCCACTTCGGCATGTTTGCCGTTGGGGATGGGAAATGCCGAAAAAGCTTCCCTTCCTCGCGGGAGGTGGGTTATGGGGCCCTTTCTCCCCCTTGGCACTCGTCTGCCGCCCCCTCCGCCTTGCCTTTGAGGTAATGTTGACACTATAGAGGCCAGGGAGGGGGGTAACCGTTCCCCTCTCATTCTCTGGTGCCGTCGGCTCCCTTTGAGGGAGGGGGGGTGGGAGGGAGCCGCCCTCTCATTTCCCCCTTATGCGCTGTTGGTGCCATTGACGAGGGGGGAGGAAGAGGCACGGGCCTTTCTGCTACCTTTGTCCCGTCTTCGTAATGAGCGAGGGGGAGGGGAAGGCTCACTCTGTCCTCTCCCCTTTGGGCACCGTCGGTGCAATTAAAAAATTGGGGGGGGGGGGGTGATGGAGTTCCGCCCTTGCCTCCCATCCTTGGACGCCACCGGCGTCATGGGCGAGGGAGAGGAGGAGGCATTGGCCTCCCCTCCCCCATGGCGTCGTCTGGGCCATGAACGAATGGGTAGGAGGAATCTCACCCTCTCCTCTCATCTTTGGCGCTGTCGACGCCATGGAAAATGGGAGAGGGGAGGGGGGGGGCAGAAACCCGCTCTCACCTCACCCTCTTAGGTGTTGTCAGTGCCATAGATGACGGGGAGAGGGAGGACTGAGCTGTCCCTTCCCCTTGGCTTAATTGTCACCATGAGGGAGGAGGAGGGGGAGGCTGGCCTTGTCCTCTGCTCTTCAGGTCGTCTTCTCTCTTAAGTCCTCCGTTCTTAGGCGTCGATAAGCATTCCTTCCAACACCCATTTGTTTTATTTTTTTCCTCTCTTGGAGACGAGTTGCATCGTTGAGCCCTCAACACGCAACCTGAGAGTTTGGCACGGTTTATCGAGTCTCGCCAATCAGGTGTTTCTCGACTCTCATCTATCGGGCGGGTTGTGTCCCTGAATGTAGTGTCCCTCCATGTAATGCGCGTATTGACGGTTGATGTTTACTTTCACACCGGTCAAACGGACAAATGGAAACTAGGATAAGGATTTTTTTTCGCGGAATCCTGGCTTTGATGCCAATGTAACATCACAAGGTTGTTTTGTGACTATCTTTTGAACAAAAAACGTAAGCCCTCAGAAAGTGTAGTCCAAGGAGGAGGGGCAAATGGTCGCCCCAGCCATTTTTTGCCGAGACAAACTACGCCACAACGGACATAGTCGTCATAAGGCATGGACACAAAACAATAATCCTACTAAACGTTCCACGTGGCATTGCCACGGTGGAACATGATCCTAGCGCCATGCTAAGAGTGGAGGAGTGACGCTATGGATTTTCCATCGCGGAATTCCTTTCACTTAGAATCTGGCCACGAATGTCTTCCAGGCTAGAGTGAACCAAACTCTAGCGTATTATATTTTCCGGGTTGTTACTCCTGAAAACTTGAGCCTTAAATACCCGAAGTCCCGATAATTATTCAATGCCCATTTTTAATCCTAAAAATGGTATGTATGCTACATTGGACAAGTAGTTCTACACATTTATGAGGAAGAAAAATCCAAAATACGTATGATAAAACAAGAACATCCTCATAAAATAATCGTTTCACTTCATTTAACCACAATTATCTCATAACAAGCAGAAAGAAAATTTATTCTTCTATGAAACATCAAACCTTAGGAAAATCTACTTCAAAATTCCTTTTTTTTCTCTCAAAAGAACTTACAATGATAACTAGGTATCTCGTTTTAAATGTAATAGTATTGGAACCTTTTATCGGTGAATGAATGAAATTTACCTTAATTGAATTTTTATCTTGAATAGATCCGGATGATGTTAAAAATGTTGGAATTAAATATAAATTTTTTTGGTCAAAACTATGCCTAAAAATTGATATTTACTATAATGTAATATTTTATCAATGGAATATGCATGGTATTAATAAATGGTGTATGAAAATTTCTATATTTTCTGAAAAAAATATGCGGCAAAACCATGTAATGTATTCAAAATTCAAAACATTGTTCTGGATTGTTTCATGGGGTAGGAAAACCCTTGATATGTGAATAAAGGCATGAAGAATCCTTACTCAATATTTTAAACCATTTTTATTGATGTTTCGTTTTCTAAGATAAAATAGAATGTTCTACTTTCGTGAAATCTCACGTTCTGTCCTTGGCATGCATTAGAATTCTAAGCTCAAAGTTGAACTAATCATAAAAGTTTTGTACATGTATCATAATTGTTATTGTTGGTATATTCAAGAGGTATGAAAATTTTCAAATGCGAATGTGTCATTCTTCACCCATGTTTAATGATTAAGTGTTTAATGCGCTTTACATGAAATCATGTGAACAGAGAATTCATGGTAACCTTATCCGTATGCCCCTTTTGACCTTTTTAGTCTGGGATTGTGGAGGATTTAAACCATTCCTACTATGTGAAGGTGGTTAAATGATTTGTGGGTTTGAAAAAATGCTTCTACTTTCTTTTTCTTCCTCTTACCCATTCAGTAGATGTTTTGTTAGACCATATGGCATCTTTGTAAACTCATACGGGTATAGAGAGATGATGTTAGCAAGTACTTAATGTGATGTGGAGGAGTGAACTCCAATGTTTGCATGGCAAATTGTTTTGTTTCAATAGATGCTCATGTTGAGCCCTTTCCATCCATCCAAAACTAATGAACTTCCAGATTTATGCGGTATGCGTGAAGGAAAAACGGAGGATGTTTGAGCAGGTGTACGCTTGATACGTAGTTATCCAAATTCTGCTGCACTGCAAACATGACAAGACATGCAAAGGCATGCGTTTGCCCCACTCTTTCCGTAAATCCAGCGGGGTCGTCTACAGCCGCGTTTCAGCAGAAGACTGGACTCGGATGACTGGACGGGCTCTACGACCAACTGCTGTCTGTGCTCTGGGCAATTGGAGCCCACGAGCAGCAGCGACGGTTCACTCGCTCGCTCCCTCCGTCGCACGAAGGCCTTTCGTCTGAGCTGCGGTAAGCGACAGAGAACGACGGACTCTTCCCTCGGCGACCAATCAAGCAAACACGGCTGCCACCGTCTCCGCTCCGCCACCATCACGACAACACCGCTTCTTCCTTCCAGGTGTTGGCACGCTGGCGGGGCACAAGCCGACCCCCTTCCCCCTCCGTCCCTTCGTCGATAGACAAGTCTCCAGGCAGCCTCTGCCCTTCCTCCCGCCGCCGGCGTTTTCTCCTTAAAACAGTCATTCCTCAAAACCCTCGAGGCCCTACGTGTAGCTCGCTAGCTCGCTCGGGGCACATCATCTGCAACCTCGAGCCACCCTAGCCTGTCGGAGGTCCCCTCAGACCCGCTTCAAGCGGCCCAAGCGGCCCAAGCGTCCCAAGCGTTGGAAAAGACGGCCACACAATTCCAGCAGCCCGCGGAATTGCCAATCGGCCGGGGGATTTTCGGGGAGCCGGAAGTTCCTGTGACTGGTTGGCGATGTCCGCGAGAAGCTGCGTCCGTGTCATCGGGCTGGGCATCCGTTGCTGGATGGCGAATTGTCTGTAGGTTGGGGAATTGTCCACGGGCTGGGGAGAATTCAACACGCTGGGGAGACTTTGAGCAGGCTGGGGAGATTCATTCCCCGAGGCGGATGAGCACCGAATTGAAGTGTCCGAACTAACTTGTTTGGCGCAGTCACGGCAGGCGTATGGGCAGCTTTGCTTGGTCGTAGGTAGCCTCCTCCTCCTCCTCCTCCTCCTCCTCCTCCTGCTGCTCCTCCTGCTCCTCCTCCTACTCCTCCTCCTTGT
>SZWC01003198.1:40944-56569 GCA_023375785.1 Penium margaritaceum
GAGGAGTTTGCAATTGTACCATGAGGAGGAGCAGACGAGTCTGTTGAGCCAGACTTTGTGGTAGGAAGGACTGCAGCAAGGGCTGGAATAGACTTAAGTGGCCACTGTGGCTGCTAGCTCGTGCTGTGCTTTCCGCCCCTCATGAAACTCATCCTCGGCTTTGCAACGCTCTGCTTGCGCCTCACTCAGAGCGGCCTGGAGGGCCTCTATGGTCTCCTCTGGTCTAGGCATGATGAGAGAAGGGAACTGTGCTTACAAGTGGAAGGGGTGGAGGGGAGTGAAAAGTGTCCCTGTGGAGTGCAGTGCTCACCGAGTTGGTGACGCGGAAGAAGAGTGAAGAGTGGCGGGACAACGGCTGCGGCTGAGGAGAAGAGGACCGCCACCCAACCTGCGACCGCGACCGTGAGGCACAAGAGGCCGGTAGTGGTGGCTCCAGCAACTGCCACGGAGGCTGATGCCACCAGAACGCCAATGGTGATGTGTGGTCTGGTGTCACAAGGAGCACCAGTGGGCGTCAGCACTGCTGCAGCGGTGGATGCTCGAATGGAGCCGACGGTGCTAGATGCTGGTTCTGCTGTGATCTGGATAGCAATGTTTGCACCGGCTGCTGCAAGTAGGGTGAGAGAGGCAGCTCTCTGTGCGTTTGCCTCAGCTGCTCGGCCAACGGCTGTTTGCGTAGGAGCACGACAGGCCCTAGCCGTGGCTGCGAAAGTGGCCGCGGCACCAGCAGCTGCGTCAAGGATAGCTCCTGGTAGACCGATAGAGTCAGTGTGCACTGGGAGAATGGGAATGACGCCGGGCACCTCGGGTGCAGTGGACGCCTTGGCTGATCCTAATGCGGTAGGAGGCGAAGCTGGAGTAGATGCAACTGCAGGTTCGGCAGACTGAGACCTCTGAGAAGGTTGCATCCTAGGTGACATTGGCGGTGACGGTGGTAGGTCGTCTGGGGTGTAGACCTGACGATCTATTTCCTCCCGTTCACGCTCAGCTGCTGCATCAACGTCTTCTTGCCAATACGTGTGATCAAGCATGTGCACCCACAGAGGGGTCTCATCGTCATCAGCCAGTGTGGAGGCTGAGTGGGCTGGTGTCGCAGCCAAGAGAGAGGCACACCGGCTGCGGCACGGCTTCTGAAGATTAGGGATGCGACCTACGCACCCACTTTGAAGAAGGCAGCTGCTGGTAGAGAGTAGTCAACAGCAGTCCAGAACACTACAGGGAGCGCAAGGCAGGCGAGAGCAACCGAAGACAGCCGGGGGCAGTAGAGAGGGCAGCAAAGGGTAGCAGAGAGCTCTACAACGTAAGAGGGCAGCCACAAGAGCGCAGAGTGCTATAGTGAGGTGGAGACCCACCAGGAGAGGAGGTGGCGCCCAGAATGGCGCCAGCGACCGTGGACAACGGTGACTTAGGGCTGCTGATGGGAAACGAGTAACACCCCTAGGTGTTGCTGTGTGGTGCCGAAGAATCGGCCAGCTGTGCAAATGCACTGCTGGAGTGCCGAAGAGTTGGGCACAGGCCAAGAGAGCCACGTTGGTGTGTCGCGTCGAGGCTAATGGGTCAAGATCAAAGAGCTATGGGAGCAAATCCTCATTGCTCTGATACCAGTAGCTACTAGGAGATTGCTTGGTTACCCTATGCATGATAGGGCAGGTGAGCACAGCAACCAGTGTAACGTGAGACACGCCATGGATGCAGTAACTTGCCTTGAAAAGATGCACTCAACCAAGACAGAGCAAGTGTGAGAGAGTGAGCAAGGTTAGAACCGGTGAGCACACACCCACCACGAGCATCAAGCTCGGGTGAGCAAGTGCCGCCACCCAAGGGTCGAGCCCGACCACTCGGAATAATCGAGGGCGGCTGCTCACCGATGCACGGCCAAGATTGGCATGGTGGCTCCCTAAGGATCAGCATCCGGGAAATATGCAGCTCCCCCAGCACATGCAAGGAAAAAGAACATAATGCAGGGCACGGCAGTGAGAATGTACTGGCCCTAGTATCTACCGCATCACACAATCATAGAGAATCATAGAGAGTCATGCAACGGCCACAAGACACTCCAACAACAGGCAGCAGCAGCGGCTTGAGGGCATTAATGGCTCCAGTCAGAGTGAACATGGCTGACGCTTCCTCAGGTAGGGCCATTGTCACTTAATCTGTACATGTGTGTGCACAGTGTGGGAGGCAAGAAGGCATAGAGTTGTGAGTGGCCAGCGAACTTCAACAGCTAGCTTTAGGATCCTCTGAGGAGCATGCATACACCCATACTTGCTATGGATACTTCCAAAAGATGGTTACATTTTACAAATTGAGAAATGTCTCCCTGACTTCCATGTTAGTAGTGAAAAACTTATGCAGCCCGTCTCTCGATGATATTGTCATTATGGTTAATCTTGACATCACTTTTGTGTACAATCCTATCCCAAAGGAGAACAATATAGAGATGAGTCAAAAGGAGTGGATGTTCTATGAAATGAGATTGCCAGGTGAGAAGATGTGTGGAAGCTTCCTAGCGACACAATCCCCGACTAGGCGTCAGGGCCTGGTCAGACGGTGACGACAGTCACGAGTCGTGCACACAATGGCAAGGGTCTGGCTAGGAGACACAAGGCAAAGTGTCAGAGTGCTGCAATAGCATTTGCTGAGAGAAATTAAAAATGGCAGGTCCATGGCATAAGTACCTGCCGCGGCGCACGGCGGGCGTCGCACGCGGCAGTGTAAGATCTGTCCTAAAACCGGCCCAAAACCATTGTTTTGGCCGTAACTCTGCGCACACATGTCAGAAGGTTACGCCGTCTGAACCTAGATGTGCAGGATCACAAGCAGGACACTACGATAGGTCACATGCATGCATCCGGCATCAAACGCTGGATACACAATGCAAAACATGCAGATCAGGCCCAAAGCAACTCCACCGATAAACTCTTGCGTGCTGCAGAAAAACTACAGGAGGTCCCGGGTAGCGTCCAGAGCTCTGGAACGGTCTTCGGTTAGCTCCAAGCTAGTAGTCCGCCACAAGATGACGCACCGGTACCACCTGGGTCTGCATTAGGGATTTGCACGAGTATGGACACAGCCGAGTGGTCATAGTAAACTGTACAGGTCGACAGGAACGTCACAAATCACAACACTCCCCCGTGACCAGATGGTGCGCATGTCCATACACGCGCAACACTGAGACGAGTACAACAACGAGTGCAACAACAAATGTGACACGAACACAGACACACCCCACACTCAACCTCTCTCAGGCAAGGGGCGAGGTCCAACAGAATGAATGGCCACCAGAAAATTTCCGCGTACTAGTGCCTTCGTTAAGAAGTAAGCACGCTGCATGTCATTGCCAACCTAAATGACGGAGATCACGTGTCGCTCCACCAAATCACGCACAAAGTGATGCTCAACCGCAATGTGCTTCATGCCAACATGAAAGACACTAGAGTCCTCTGCAATAACAAGAGCACTCTAGTCGTCGCAACCAAGCACAATGGCTGGTACTGACTGGCCCAGCTCAAGGATCAGGCGCTGCAACCATACCGCCTCAGCAGCCCTAGCACCCAAAGCAACATAATCTGCCTCTGATGAGTTACGTGCAATGCAACCCTGCTTCCCGCTGTGCCAGGACACAGTGGTCCCACCGAGCAGGAACACGGAACCGATGCGATTGCGTCCATCTGGGCTCCAGGCCCAGTCATTGTCAGTGTAGCCGTCAAGGACCAGTGAACATTGCCGGCGAAAGTAGTGTCTGCGGTACGGTGTGGAGACCACGTACCGCACCACTCGCACAGCCGCGTGAAGGGCTCTTGCGCGTGGAGCCTGTAAGAACTGGACAAGGAGGCTGACGGCAAATGCGATGTCAAGACATGTGGTAGTGGCCGGGTACATCAGAGATCCAATGAGACGAAGGTACAAGGTCACATCCACTATCTCTCCGAGCTGTGTGGAGTCGTCCACCTTCAGGGCATCCTGCCCATCAGGTGTGAGAGGTGTGGAAGCCGTGGGCACTTCCTCGAGGAGGTCGCTGAAGCGCTCCCCCACAACACGTGTGTATCAGGCCTGATGCACTAGTAGAGTACGACGTCTACGGTCTCACACCATCTCCATGCCAAGAAACACTGCTGCAGGACCAAGGTCCTTCATCCTGTAGGCGGTCTAGAGGATAGCCTTGGCCTCCTTCACGGCCTCTAGTGAAGGAGACGCGATGAGAAGGTTGTCGACATAGACCAGGATGGCGGTGAACCGCTTAGGCGTCCGTCACATAAAGAGACAAGGATCTGCCTTGCTCTTCACATATCCCGCACGAGTCATGGTGCCAAATCTCGTGGTTCCAACACCAAGGAGACTGCTTGAGGCTGTACAAGGACTTGCGCAAGTGCCAGACCTTGTTGCTGTCCTCAAAGCCGGGTGGTGGAGCCACGTAAGTCTCCTCATCCAGAGAGCCATGGAGGAACGCATTGTTCACATCCATCTGGTGCAGTTCCCAGTCATGCTGAGCCATTACACCAAACAGAGCTCGAGCTGAGGTCATGCGACCGACAGGGGCAAAGGTGTCTGTGTAATCGATGCCTCAATCTGAAAGTACCCCTTGACGACCAAGCGAGCCTTGTGGCATTCCAGTGAGCCATCCGGCTTTAATTTCTTGCGAAAGACCTACTTGACCTGAATAGCCTTCCTCCCAGGTGGAAGGTTGACTAGCTCGTAAACTCCATGGTCTCGGATGGCACGAAGCTCATCCTCGTAGGCAGCACGCCAAGCGTCAGCATCCTGTGATGAGAGAGCTTCCCTCAGTGTGCCCGGGTCAGGCGGCATAGAGGGAAAGCTTTGTGAGGCAAGAGCGCATGCCTTGGTGCTAGGTTTGACAATGACAAGATCGGCTGCTATATCACAAGCGATTTGAAACGCGCAAGTGACGATGTCGTGCCCTACGGAACACACTGGATGTACCTCTGTGTGCTCANAACGAGCCTTGTGGCATTCCAGTGAGCCATCCGGCTTTACTTTCTTGCAAAAGACCCACTTGACCTGAATAGCCTTCCTCCCAGGTGGAAGGTTGACTAGCTCGTAAACTCCGTGCTCTCGGATGGCACGAAGCTCATCCTCGTAGGCAGCACGCCAAGCGTCAGCATCCTGTGATGAGAGAGCTTCCCTCAGTGTGCCCGGGTCAGGCGGCATAGAGGGAAAGCTTTGTGAGGCAAGAGCGCATGCCTTGGTGCTAGGTTTGACAATGACAAGATCGGCTGCTATATCACAAGCGATTTGAAACGCGCAAGTGACGATGTCGTGCCCTACGGAACACACTGGATGTACCTCTGTGTGCTCAGAGTGGACACTCAGGCCTAGGGCCTTTGTATTGGGGTCACCACTCGCGATGCTGCGAGTGGAGCGCCTGGGTACAGGATGAGACACTCGCTGAGCTCCGATGTCCAGTGTTCGAAGACAACCGCCAGGCTCACGGAAGTAACCCGGGCTCAAGGGGCGCACCTCAAACTCAGGAACAGGCACAATCGCAGCTGGGGAGGGCTGAGGCAAGGGAGCTGGTGATGCCGTGCAAGGAGATGTGTGTGTGGGAGACACAGGACTTGGTGTGATAGTAGGAGCAGGTGAGGCAGGTCCACGCACAGAGACAGGAGTGCCGGCGGACACAGGTACAATCGTAGGAGTACGCATAGGTACAGGATCATGGGTACCTGTGGGGTGCGAGGGGAAAGGGGTAGAAGCCGGAGGTGCTGGAGAGATCTATGGACCGACAACGATGATCGGTGGGTCATCAAGAGCCGGAGAAGTGGAGGGAGCTCGAACAGACACATCAACCTGGCAAGAGGTGCTTGTAGGCACAGACTCCCCCATCCGTCAAGAAACCTCACATGTAGGAACGTGCGTATGGATGGTGACGTGATCGATGTCAGATCACGATAGGTGAGGGACGCAAAGAAGAGCGTGTCGCGTGACTCAACAATGCAAAGACGAGTAGGATCCCAAAAACGCCAGGCCTTTGACCGCGGGAACATGCCGACGAAGGCGCACAAGCGACCCCGCGATGAGACCTTGGACCCCTGCTGGTCCTCGGTGTACTAAACTGAAGCCAAGGATCCCCTGACGCGAGCGAGGCACAGGTCATCATGGTGGCCGAACCAGAGCTCATACGATGTGACGTGGTCCGGAAGAGGACCATGTGGGAGGCGGTTCCAGACCCAAGTCATGTAGGCGAAGCCTTCAAGATTGAAGGACTCTGGGAGACCGCACTCAGACCGCATAGCGCTAACAGCATCCTCCATGGTGTGGTTCAAGCGCTCATAAACACGGTTCTGTTGAGGAGTAGCAGGAGCGGAGACCTGGTGAAAAATCTTGTGCGCTCCAAAGAAGCTGTCCATCTCGCCAAGAAACTCACCGCCGCGATCCGAGTGCAAGGTGTGCAGTGTGTGGCGGGACAAAATCTCACCCATCACTAGCCAGAGGCAAACCGCAAAAGCGGCGTCACTCTTCTGGCACAGGCTGTAGACCCACCGCATCCGGGTGAAGTCATTAGTCAGGGTCAGGACATATCGACCCTGATCGGACAGAGACTCGACAGGAAGGGGACCGAGAAGGTCCAAATGGACTAACTCGAGAGGACAAAGTGCACGAGAACGGGAGTCAGGGTTGGTGCAACGATGCACCTTACCTTGAGCACAGAAGAGACAGTCGGTCTTGGGCGGCTTCTCAAAAGAAGTCGCTTCAAGACTGAGGGCGGGCTGTGTCTGCATGAGCTTCGGCACAATGTCGGAGCCTACATGACAAAGGCGGCGCTGAAGCAGCCGCTGGTGCTCAGGAGACAGAACACCAGTGACAAAAACACGAGTGGAAGGGGAGGGGGAGCTAGGAGCAAAGGTCCGAGAGATTCGATGCAGGTCATCCACAACAGAGGCACGAAGAACAACGCTACGACTTTCAATAGCAGTCATAGTCGCGGACTCTATAGTGTGCTCCACAGAGAGTCCCATCAGTGTGCAGGCACGTGCAAAAAGCAAACTCAGCTCAAGGTCAGGCAGAAACAGGACCTTGGAAAGATACAGGGGGCCAGACGGACCATTAAAGCATACGACCCCAACACCCTGGACTGGCAAGGACTAAGAAAAGGCTGTGAGGACAGAATGAACAGACGCAACAGGGCCGAGAACAACAAAATCCCTACGACGACAGGTCATATGATGAGTGGCACCGGAATCGATGATCCAAGTGCCACCGGATTCATGACTTGAGGACGTCACTATACAACGGGCAAGGGAACACTCGGCCTCAGACGGATGCTGGACAACACGTGGGGAGGAACGACGAAGGGCAGAAAGATCAGACTCATGAATCCAATCTATACAGTCAAGCCCATCGTCATCACATGCTGACTGTGCCTCCCCACATGAGTCATCCTGAGCCACAAGAACACATGAACAGACAGTCTGTGAACCACCCGCCTGTGACAACACACTCGCATATCCCTGAAAGCAAAGCGCCAGAAGGTGTTGGAGCTCTGTGATGGTGCGATCACGTGGGTCTTGGTCGCTTGTGGTCACCGGTGGTGAATCGAGAACTACTGCGGTCTTGGTCGCCGCGCGCCCGGAGGATGTGCTGCTCGACGTAGACCGTAGTGTGTGTGCAGCGTGGAGCCCGCGAGTAATCCGCGCCTAGTCGAGTGGCTGCTGGCACTCGGTACACCGATGGGTGCCTCCACAGTTGTAGCACTGAACAGAGTGTCCACTGGTTCTGCCCGATGACAGTTGTTGTTGTGGCTGCTGCTCGCCCGAGCCGTGCCTCTGTCGCCCCTTCTTCCCCTGTGCTACTGCCGCGACACCCTATGCCTGAGTTGTTGTAATTGGGGTGGAAGCGGAGGAGGAGGACGTGGCAGAGGATGGAGAAGGAGTTTGCAGGAGGGGCTTCGGTGGTGAAGCAATGACTGCTCCTGCAGTGGGGGTCTCTTGATGGGCCACGACTGTCTCACGGGCGGAAGTCACTTGGAGAAAGAGCTGGTGCACCCTGGGAAGAAGCTGTAGTGAGGCCAAAAAAGGCTCGAGCACGACGTCGCTGTACTTCATGAAGATGTCTGTGTGCTCAAGGCAAACTTCAAGCATGATCGTGCGGAGCGCCCACAGCCGTGTACCTCCTGAGGTCCCAAGGCGCATGTAGATGCGCATGGCGCGTTGCTAGTAGTCGGCTGCAGGCTCGGCATGCCCCTAATGAAGGGAGTGAAAGGCAAGAATGTGCACAGCGCGGGTGGATTGCGTCTCTGGTACAAGCAGGGATAATGCCAGGTCCCAGTCCCCACGTGGATCAGCGCCGGTGCCTGTGCCCGCCTCGCTAAGGAACGAGCGGAAGTCGACGACGGTCTCGCACGGCATGGCGTAGAGAAGTCCGCGCATCGCCCTAGCCATTGTCAGCACCTGTTCTTGGTGCGTAGTCTAATACGGACTGTGGTAGTAGGACCACACACCCTCTGAAATGGCCCAAACCTAGAAGAGGATCTCCCAGCAGTCAGAACCGTCCTCTCTGACATACCGTGGGGGCGGTGTCTCGAAGTCCTTGGGTTGCCGCTACGTAGGGATAGTAACCACAGGTTGGGAAGGACGAGGGATGGGAAAGACACCGCGAAGAGGGAATTCACTGAGGTGGAGGTTAGGCGACGATCGAATCTCGGGAAAGCAAGATATGTGTTGGGGCCGAGAGCTCGTCTGAAGCTGGTGGAGACGCTCCTGAAGCACACGAATCTCACCCTCGGGGGAGTAGCCTTCCATGGCTGGCATATCTGGATCCTCGTCCCAAGGATCAAGAGGTGGTGGGTCAGCTCGAGCTCCTGTCTCTGATGCTTGATCTGACAGCTGTGTAGAGGGTGCGACCCCAGCCGCTCCCTCAGAGGTCTGTCGTGGGGTCGTGGAATGACCCCAAAGAAGCTCGGTGAGTGTACGTATGGCATCAATCTGCTCCCGCTACAGGCAACGCATATCGTCCTGCTGGCTCTACAGGTCCTCAATAGCCTGCAAACGTGAGCTCATGACCCCTGAGGAGGAAGAAGAGGGATATAGTACCCTTTTCCCTTATTACCGGACGGAGCCATGTTGCCACTCCTTATGGGCCGAGACGTCAACGTGGTCGAATTGCGAAAACTTTAGCGTTTATAGAGGAGTTGAAACGCTGGAAACTTTTGACGCTCCGACCAAAAATTTAACTAAGGCAACTGCTCACATCAGCAGGAAGTTGCTCATGTGAGCATGATCTGATGAAATCAGCAAGGAAAAATGCTGATGTCAGCTCCCCTCTCTTTTTTCTCTCAACCCTCGCGGTTGCTGCGCGAGCAGGCGGCCGCTCCGAAGTAGCCGCGCGGAAGCTGCGCAATAGCTTTTGCTCATCTACTACTACTGTTGCGTCGTCAGCTGCAGTAGCAATCGCGCGGTTGCGTGCGGAGCGGCCACCTGGCGGCTACGCACGTTGCTGTGGCAGCAGCTCTACGCCAGTGCCGCTGCTGCTACGTACTACGACTGCTAAACTGTTGCCGTCGCCGCGCACTGCTGCCGCCGTCGCTGCTACATTGCTTCTACCACCGCTGCCGCTGCCGCTACTGCTGTGCTGTTGTCATCGCTGCTTCTACCGCTACTGCTCCAGTGTTGCAATGCTGCAGCCGCCGCGCGCTGCTACAATGCTGCTATAGCCACGCGTTACTGTTGCCGCTGCTGTTGCTACTAGTGCTACGTTGCAGCTGCTACTGCTCGATGTTGCTGCTGCTGCATGGGCCAATGTCAGCAGCTGCTAGCAACTGCAGCGTACTACAGTTGTCGCCTGCTGCCGCTAGTGGCTGTTGTTGATGCAGTCTCATGTGGTGATGATGAGCAACGTTGACAGCGGTCGGCTGTCATCGATAGGTCCCTGTGGATCTGCTGCAGCGGTGGCTCTCACTGCTGTTGCTGTGCTATGTCTCTGCTGCGTAGCTCAATGAGAAGATGCGTGGAAGCTTCCTAGCGACACAGCCGTTGACTAGGCGTCAGTGCCTGGTCAGACGGTGACGACAGTCACGAGTCGTGAACACAACGGCAAGGGTCTGGCTAGGAGACACAAGGAAAAGTGTCAGAATGCTTCAATAGCATTTGCAGAGAGAAGTGACAAATGACAGGTCCATGGCATATGTACCTGTTGCGGCGCATGGCGGGTGTCGCACGCGGTAGTGCAAGATCTGTCCTAAAACCGGCCCAAAAGCACTATTTTGGTGGTAACTCTACGCACACATGTGAGAACGCTACGCTGTCTAAACCTAGACGTACAGAATCATAAGCCGGACCCTACGACTGGTCACATGCATGCATCCGGCATGAAACGGTGGATACTCAATGAAAAAACATGCAAATCAGGCCCACGGCCAGTCCATAGATAAACTCCTATGTCCTGCAGAAAAACTGCACGAGGTCCCCAGTAACGTCCAGAGCTCTGGAACGGTCGTCGGTCAGCTTCAAGCCGGTAGTCCGCCACCAGATGACGCACCGGTACCACGCATGGTAGATGCACGCAATTCAAGCGTGAGATCCTGTAGGTGCCTGTCCGCACGTGCCACCACATCCTCTTGGTCACTAAGTGCAAAGTGTAGATGCTCTAGCATAGAGGACGCCTCAGATGCTGGCGCATGTGCTGCTGCTTGAGCAGTACCTCCATAGACATCTGTGGCAGTGGCGACAATCGCACATGACGCACTGGCCATCTTGACCTTGCCGGCCTCTCCTGATGGTCCTTCAACATCTATACGTGCAATGGACGCTACTGCGATAGCGTGTACCCCTACAGAGGTCATATGGATTGCTGTAAGGGCGATAGCTATCATAGTCTCTACACCAGGTAGGGCATCCACTACCGGCGTCTTGTCTGTCGTAATGTCTACTGCTACTACTGCTACTATCACAATGTCAGTAGTTGCCAACACGCCCACTACCCAGACATCTGCTCCAAGGGCATCAGCTATCACCGCCATTGCTGATGCTACCTCTTCTGCTACTACTACCACACTTGCCACAACGGTCGCAGTCACTACAGCGTCAGCATCATTCTCCATCCCCATCTCCATCGCTACGTCAGCCTCTAACTCCACATTGGACAAATCGTCTGCCTTAGACTCCACGTTGGACCACTCCTCGGATGACTCGTCCTCACTGAGATTGCCCCGTCGTGCAGAACCGTCCTTTGTATCCCTCCTACACTCCCCAGTGGTCGTCGGCGGATACTTCATCCCCCCTTGACCGACACACTGGTAGAAGCTACAAAGGGGTACCGCATCAACCCTTTGACCAGGGGCGAGAGAGTCTGCTCCGCTGTAACGTCTGCCACTACTGCTATTGACGCTGCCTCCTAGCCAAACGTGCCATTTGATGCCTGGTGTGTCCAGTACGAGCGTGACGAGCACGAGCTGAAGTGAAGGGGTTTGAGGTCGGGATGACTCCAACTGACTCAAGGACAAAGTAGAGGGAATCAGATGTGGAGCTAAGGTTGTGAGGCATGGCACCTTCATGTGAAGACACTGACAGAGGCGAGGATGGCAAGGAGGAAGATGGGGGTGTCTGTTGCGGCATGGTGGCAACGTCCTATTCAAAGACCACATGGTCTGTGAGCTGTTGCACCATGCGCTTTAGACCCTGGAGCTTGGCATACTAAACGACCATAGCTCCATTGAGGGGTGCCACAGTATCGAATGACGTCCTTGAGTCAGATGGTGAAGAAGAAGGGTGGGACCGTATCTAGGGCGGTCGCCACCCGGTAAGACACTGGCGACACTAGTGCCAGCCATGATGTCGATTTCCATAGTAGTAGCTAGAAAAGCTGTTAGATGCCTAAGGCTTGTGCCACGGCTGCAACTACCACTACGGACACGTCGTCTGCCCCGTATTCAGTGCGGGCACCAACCACGGCACCGAGTACGCTCCCTGCCAGGTCAGTGTGCTCATCTCTGGAGCTTGGTGTGGGTGAGTGCAGAGGGCACTTGCTCCCACTGGCACAAGGCCACAGGGGGAGGTGGGCGATCGAAGCAGAGCCTCTGAAATGTGCTACGACACCATCGTGAGGACAGCCACCACCATGCTAGTGGTGCCTGACTGTGCGATTCTTACGCAACTGCTATGCCGTTATTGCACGGCTAACACAACATGCGACCCCAAGTCGCATTCGGTGCTGCTGCTTACGGCCACCGTCACCGCCGACGGCGGTGGTCCATGCCACACCTCCTGCTGCACTGGTCGCGGTGACTGACCGATGGCCGTGGCCCCCGGCTGCCTCCTTGCTGTTACTGCTGTTACTGATGTGATTGTTATTCATCGCCGACGGTTGTGGCCTCAAGCCACCGTTTCTGCAGCAGCAAACGTCACTGTTGCTGTTACGGTCCCCCCTCTCCTTTTGTTTTGGTTCACCAAACGCTTGGTGCCAGTTGGGTACTTCTTCCCAGGGTTTTTCTTGAGTGCCCCACTTGAGGATCCCCCTGTCCTCCTTTGTTTTCATTTGCTGGCTGGCTTGACCCTCGCAGCGAGCTCGTCAATCGGACAAGCTCGTCAATTGGTGTGCTTGCCGATCGATGAGCTTGCCCGATGGCGAGCTCCCACCGTAAGCTCGCTTGACGGCAAGCTTGCTTGCAGCTTGAAGCTGCGAGGCAGCCACATGATGCAAGCGATTGACAGCGGTGGCTGCTGCCACTGCGGTTGTCTCTGCTGCACACGCTACTGCTACCGCTGCGGTTGTCTCTGCTGTGTGGGCTACTGCTGCTGTTTCTATGTGCATGTGCAATTGCGGCCATGCGCTGCAAATGCTTGCCGCTGCTGCAACTATTGTTGCTGCTGCCGTGTGATGTTGCTATGGCTGCTACGAGGCGGTGCTGAGCACTGCTGCTGCACGCTATTGCTGTGTGCTATTGTGGCTGCTTCCCGCTAGTGTTACTTGGGTAGCTACTCGTTGCCGCTGCTACTTCCACTCATGCTGCACTTCCTAACCACCGTTGCTGCTACTACAACTGCTTGCGGCCACCATTTCTGCTCCGGTTGCTGCTGTGGCTGTTGCCGTCCGCTGCTGGTGCTACAGTTGCTAGCCGCTGCCGCTGCTGTTGTGGCTGTTGGCCTCCACCGCTGCTACTACAACGGCTCGATACCACCGCTGCTACTGCCGCTCCTGCTGCTAAGGCTGCTGCCCTCCGTCGCTGCTACTGCTGCTGCTAGCCGCCACCATTGCTGTTGCGGCTGCTGCTATGGCTGCTGGCCTCTGCCTCTGCTACTGCAGCTGCTTGCCACTGCCACCGATGCTCTTGCTGCTGCTATTGCTACTGCTGATGCGGCTGCTGCCGTAGCTGCTGCTGCAAGTACTTCCTACGTTGCTGTTGCTATGGCTGCCGTTGCTTTTGGTTGCCGCTGCTATCTTTGCTGTCTCCACCACTTTGCTACAATGTAGTCGTGGTGGGTCCTTCCAGGATCTCCTGCTGCTATTATGGACGGCTGCCACTGCTGCCACTCACTGCTATTGCTATGCGCCTCTGCTGCACAGCACAACAAGCTGTGGTTCATTTGCTTTGATACCAAAATGAGATTACCAAGAAGCTTCCTAGCACGCTTGCCACTGACTAGGCGTGAGTTCTCAGTTTGCTCGCGGCTTCAACACAGGTTGGACACGAAATGGCAGGGGTTTGGCTAGGTGACACAAACAGAGTGTCAGCTGTATTTTCATGAATAAACACATGTAGAGAGAGAAATAGCATTAAGCCACGGCCACCTAAACAGCTGTCAGCCAGGGCAGCCAAGGGCACATTTGGCTCTGCACCAGGTGTAACTCATGCAAAACTACTCAAACTGCCCGGACGGCCCAGCCGAGGCTAAACCACTCGCCCAGTCATAACTGCCTTCACAGGCGTCAGAACGCCACTTTTTTAAAACCAGAACGACCAGCAGGAGGAGTCGGACACGTCCATAATATGCAAGGCGGGTCTCCTCGTGACCCCGGAACATGTCTCCAGGTGCCCGGGTGTTGACCAACGAGAAAGCTCTAGCAGCTACACACACACAAACCTGGATGGCGGAACGCATCAAGTGAATCACACCAGCAATATCGTAAGTGATAATGGATTCTTGGGATCTCTAAATGACCTGTGGTGCCACAATTGTTGTGTGGAGCGGTGTTGGCTCAAAGCCCACACAACAACACTATGAAGAGAGAATTCTGGTGTAAAATTCTATCAAGTTTTCTTGTTATCGGCTTGACACGGGCAAGCCATACGTCGACACAATGTCAAAATCAAAGCTTGTACAGGGTGATATGGCCTAGGAGAGGTCTTTGTGGGATTCAGTTCCAGACCATTGTAATGCATGCGAAGTCCTCAAAGCCGAAGGACTCAATCTGCATGGTGCGGACCACATCCTCCACGTTGTAATTCCTGTGCTCTGACACACCATGTTGTTGAGGGTGGGCGACGCCGAGTAGTATCGATAACCACTATGTTCAATGAAGTACATCATCATGTCTCAAAGTTGTAGGCAGTGATGGGTTGCTAGGGCAGCAGGTGTGACCAAGCATGAGAGCAAGAGTGTACACACAGCACCATGGATGGAGCAACATCGTAACTTAAGAGACAGAGGTGAAAACAAACACATGCGTGGGNCCCCCCCCCCCACACACACACACATACACAGTGGTTCAATGCTCTGGGTCTCCACGTTACACTGGTATGACCCACTAGGTACGCCGGCTTCCAACAGAGCCACCTCAGGTCTCCTCGTGACCCCGGAACATGTCTCCAGGTGCCCGGGTGTTGACCAACGAGAAAGCTCTAGCAGCTACACACACACAAACCTGGATGGCGGAACGCATCAAGTGAATCACACCAGCAATATTGTAAGTGATAATGGATTCTTGGGATCTCTAAATGACCTGTGGTGCCACAATTGTTGTGTGGAGCGGTGTTGGCTCAAAAGCCCACACAACAACACTATGAAGAGAGAATTCTGGTGTAAAATTCTATCAAGTTTTCTTATTATCGGCTTGACACGGGCAAGCCATACGTCGACACAATGCCAAAATCAAAGCTTGTACAGGGTGATGTGGCCTAGTGGAGGTCTTTGTGGGATTCAGTTCCAGACCATTGTAATGCATGCGAAGTCCTCAAAGCCAAAGGAATCAATCTGCATGGACCACATCCTCCATGTTGTAATTCCTGTGCTCTGACACACCATGTTGTTGAGGGTGGGCGACGCCGAGTAGTATCGATAACCACTATGTTCAATGAAGTACATCATCATGTCTCAAAGTTGTAGGCAGTGATGGGTTGCTAGGGCAGCAGGTGTGACCAAGCATGAGAGCAAGAGTGTACACACAGCACCATGGATGGAGCAACATCGTAACTTAAGAGACAGAGGTGAAAACAAACACATGCGTGGGATTAATAGCAAATTGTAAGTGATAGCGGCTGGTTGACCGGGCCACCCGCACGGGGAGATTGCCATGGGGCCCGGACGCCACCTCAAGATCGATCGAGTCTGGTCGGCGAACGTGCCGCCGGCGGTTTCTCACATTCCGAAATAGCCTGGTCGGGTGGTCTCGTAGGATCAGAATCGCCACACCGACCACGAGCGTATGTGGGTGCATTCTCCCATATCATATG
>SZWC01003198.1:63639-84609 GCA_023375785.1 Penium margaritaceum
GTGAGAGAGAGAGAGAGAGAGAGAGAGAGAGAGATTTGGAAATGAGGCCACAAGATTTGGTACACCTCAGAAACGTCCTTTGGGGTACTTTTAGTTAGAAATTTTGCTGATTATTGAGTCCCTTGCACGTGCACAGTTTGACCAAGCCTTCAACGAATCCAGTAACCACGGACATTGCATTTCTTTGATCTCCCTTGGAACTTGGTCAAGTTTGCGCGGCCAATTGCAGACTTGTTCCTGAACAAAACAAGTTGCTGTTTGTTTTTGTGTTAAACCTTTGTCCTCGAGGAGGTTGAAGAGGTGTGTAACCTCTTATGCCACTGTAGTGGCAACCACATACTCAGCTTCTAAAGAACTGAATGTGATGTTATGTCGCTTGATGGTCCAGGACACTGCCCCTCTGCCGAGCAGGCACACAAAACCAGTCGTATTCCGACAAGCTTCCTCCGTTCTCCCAAATTCTGTGTTGACATCGTATTTGATTTCAAGACTTCAAGTGGTTCCAAAGCAGATGCTGGTGTCCCCTACCATCTGCATTTTCCCCAGGGCTCTGTCTAGATCATTACGCGCCGACTCCGCACAAGTTTTTTTGTCACGTATGAGGTTTTTTATGGCAAACTGTGAATCTGGTCGCGTACCACTGGCTGTGTGCATGAACGAGCTGACTCTAACGCAATAGTCGGTCTCAGTCCTCTTCCTATTTCACTGATCAACTTCTGCTGTGATACAAGCGTTGGCACATGTCGATTGGAGGCGTTAAAACGGTTGCACGCCTTTCTGGCATAGGTTTTCTAACCGGAGTGAATCGTGTATGCTCCAAAATCACATTTATTACTCAAAGCTGGACTTGAGGATCATATCAACTTCTTGTGCCATTGTGGTTGACGTGGCTTTCATTAAATCTGCCAACAGACCGATGATGAGAAGGTGGCCGCCGTAGACCAGCACATAGCAGTCTGGCTTCGTGTTTGGTGAAGGCTAGTGCAAGAAGAGTCCAAAGTAAGTGGATGGCTTCAATTCCATTGCTTGTAGCTTCCTATACCAAAGTAGGGGACTCTGTTTACGTCCATCAACACTTTTCAGCAACTTGTACACTCAGCCACTCCCATCGTCAAAGCCCTGTGGTTGCTTCATTTATGCAGTTGTATCCATATCTCCATGTGAGAAGGCATTTTTCTATGTCAAGCTGTTGCACCTTGTATTCCATAATTTTTATAGCTGCCAGCATGATGCGGGTGGTAGTGTAGGAGCTTGTACAAATCTATGACTAAAAAAAGTCATGCCCCTCAATTTGCATGAATCCCTCTGCCACAAGGTGAGCCTTGAACTTTTGAATTCTTCCATCGGCATTTATCTAGATACAGAACATCCAATTCACTTCTATGTCTTGAGAGCTAGATGAAGCTCTTTGAGCTCCCAAGTTCCTTATTCCATGGAACTTTGGTACTGTGCATCAAGTGTAGCCTTCCATTCTGTATGCTCACCCTGTAGAACTCCCTTCAGAGTCTTTGGCTCCAGTGGAAGGAGGTACATTTAATCAGATTCATTTCATAAGCTACAAGAAGTGTATATGAATGGA
Organism: Penium margaritaceum; assembly: GCA_023375785.1. NCBI lineage: Eukaryota > Viridiplantae > Streptophyta > Zygnematophyceae > Desmidiales > Peniaceae > Penium > Penium margaritaceum. The sequence goes on from SZWC01003198.1 coordinate 65,219, forward strand.
TATGGTTTAGCATGAAGGTTCCAGGAAGCTACTAATGAAAAATGTTGAATGATTTGATACAAATGTGGGTTCATAGACTATTGCAGGGAGGTGTGTGTTGAAAGTATATGTAGGGGGTACATAAGGAGGTTTTTGAATGACGAAATGTCTTGTGAGTATAAATGCACACTTGAGTAATGGATTAAGTGGTTTGAGCTAGAGGTGGATAGGAGGAGATGGGGGTGATTAGGTGAAAGTGCATATGGGGAGTGAATGTGAAGGTGTATGGATGCTTGAGTTGGTGTGGTTACAATGGACACCAATTTATAATGTCATATGGAAAAGGCCAGGATGAGGTGTGAGGAGGGACATGGGGATGAGCGGAGTGTATGTGGGAAGTGAAGCTAGAGGTGTACATTCACTTTTGTTGATTGCACGTGAATAACTACACAATTGTACACTGTTACAATGTTCAAGTGGCAGGATAGTCAAAGGTGGGAGTGGATGGTTCGGGATGAAAGTGTATGTGGAGAGTGCATGACGAGGTGTGGAAATGAGTTTGATTTGAATGAAGGTGTACACTAGTGTATATGTTTATAGATGGTGTATGCCAAATTGTTGAATGAATTTCAAAGTTATAGAAAGAATTTTTTTTCTCATCTTTGTGAATATTTGCTCAACCAATATTGTGGTGCTACTTCATTTTTTATTCATTTGTGTACCATTACATATATTTAAGATGGAGTGCAGAAAAGGTGCAATGTGAAAGCATCCGTGGAGAGTGTGTGAGGAGGTTTACAAGGAAGTGAGTGTAGTAATAGTACAAATTCACAATAGCATACAATATCATGTGTGACATGTTACAGATAGGTAGGAGGGGGGCAGTGAGATGAAAGTGTACATATGGAGTGAATGTGGAGGAGGGAAAAAATGTGTGTTGTGTGTGTGGGGCTGTTTAAGTTTGTACAAGTTTGGGAGGTGTATGAGGGAATGAGTTATGTGCATTCTCTGTAAAACTCTGCACTAGTTATGCAATGTTGTAGTGTATAAATCCAAATTTGGTTGGTTGAACTGCATGGAGGATTGATGCGACATGAAACTATATGTGGGGAGAGTGTATGGAGGTGTAAGGACGAGTGAGTCTTATGTGAACGAGTAAAAAATACTAGTGCATTAAGTTTTTTGTGCAAGGCTCAAGATAGGTAAGAGTGGGGAGCTTTGAGGTGATAGTGCTTGTGGGAATTGAACATAGGGGTGAATACAAGAGAAGTATCACGTGTTTGAAGATGCAAAATTGTGCACAAAACTGGCAAAAAACACCATGTCTTACCAAGTCAAGTAAATCATGTGGAATCAGCTGCATGGTCATGCTTTCTTCTGACTTGCATAAAAAACCACAATAATTTCTTGCCTTCTAAATGGTAAATACGATAGGCATGGGTGCATTTATGTAGCTCCTCTATACCATCTATCTATTCCCACATGTGGTTTCCTTTTTTGAATAAGACTCAAAGCTTCCATTTTTTAAGGCAGATATGCTCCTCTCTGGACCAGCAGATACAATCATTGTCATCGACGTCACAAAATTCCTCGTGTGAGCCTCATGGACAGCTTCCAAGAAAGAGAGCCAAGATTGTTTTCCTGCTACAACCAAGCATGTACGGTTTTCTTTCCTTTTTCCAATAGGAGAGTGGGCATGAGCGGTCATGGTAGAGGGACTCAGGATTCATGAATGGTTTATAAATCATTGTATTATATTGTGCAAAGAGAAACTCAACCTTCTTGGGATCACTGTGAAACTATGAATTTTATTCCCTCGTCATTTCCATGACTTACAGCAATCCAAGGTAGCAGTCTATTTGTGGTTACTGGAGGTCCTCATAAACGTGCACATGGCCATACTAGGAGCGGCAAGCGCGTATGAATGCTCCTTCCTTGATATCATGTTCCGCCTCACTAGGGCGTCCGTGTCCATGTTGGCAACCATGTGCACCAGGTAGTTGAATGAATGCAAAGACCTGGTCTTGGTGTTGGCCCACTTGAGGGCGTCCATGGCATCCTAGGGCATTTTCATGACCCTGGCGGTGAACACATTGTTGCTGGCCACCCCCATGAAAGCAATTCTAACCTCCCCCATTTGGAAGGGGGAAAAACCCTGGCATGGCGCCATCCATGCATGTGGTACTGCTAATTGCGTTGTTGTCCATGCTGTTGTTTCAACTGCTTTATTTTGTGATGACAGTCACGTGTGAATTGTTCGACCTTGTTATTGATCCCATCAATGACAACACTATGGGTGTGTCCTCTCCATCATGATGATGCAACTTCTTTGACGGCTCCAATGCAGTCTCCACAAAGGATTTAAAGGCACGGCCTTTTGGGGCTTGTGTGTCACATGAATTTTGGCTCGCTCACACATCGTGATCCCAAAGGCCAAACTTCATCTTGCAAACCTTGCAATTTTGTTTCACAATGGTGCGCAAGATTTCCAATTCCTTTTCAACATCTTAGAGGAAGAAAATCCAAATTTGTGAGCTAGCCAATGTGCTAAAAAAGAGGTCAATTTTTGCCTATTCAATTAGGTGGCGCTCAGCCACATTGGTTTTTGTCTTGAGGAATAAATCTTCTTATTTCTCCAAGGGCATACGGCCTTGCATGTATGCTTCCAACTCCTTCTTTACCTTCTCTGAGTCAGCTAGCTTAGAATAGAGCTTTCACATGAGTGATTAATACTCGTCCCAACTCGAGTCAGAGGGAAACAGAGTGAAAATGCTTCTCCTCCCCATGCTCTGTCAACTTCTCAAAGGATTGTGGCTTGCGAGAGAGCATCCCTTGAGCACGCTACTCCTCCTTGTCAAGCCGAGAAAGATGCATGTGTTGTTCAGGAATTTCAAAGAACTTGTTAACTTCCCCCATCCCATTACAGAAATCTTCCAGCTCTAGCACCCTGTAGCCGTAGATCGCACCCATCCTCCGGGCTCAAGACGGTCCAGCTGCTACTCTCATCCGTGGCGTGTTAGCTTGTGCCCATGGGACGGATCTGCAGACTGGGGTATGGAGACTGTGTTGAGCAGCCTCGTGCATGTTCTCAATGCTTTCATGCACACAAAATTCATATATTTGCTCCAGCTCGTCTTCGGCTGCATGGCGTGATGCTCCCACGGTTGTGTTCAATAGAACCCACTGGTTTGTGGCCTCCTTTGCACGGAGGGTCTCAAGTGTGTGCTCCGCCACCTTTTGCTCAGCTGCTCTGAATCAATCTTGACATCTTGACATTTTCTTCAAAGATTCTCACTCTAAAGTGTTGCAATGTTATCAATGAATGCTAATGTATCCATGATGGTCATGGCTGAGTCCAGGTTTTCCGAAGAGAGATGGGCATGCAGATTTGGTCCACAACGTTCTGTAGTGCATGGCACTGCCAAGTGTGCTTTCTACCACCACAGAACTTGGAGGATTCACTCTTTGGCCTCCCTCTCCCTCAACGGAGGAAATAGCACGGCTGTCCCATGAGAACACCAAGACACTCGCTACAAAGTGTTCGCATTGTGAACACCTCCTATCGATGCGGATTTTCCTGGCCCACTGTCCTTAATGATGATCATCAATAACGTCATGGGCCTCAGTGTCGTCATCCCTATCTTGCTTGTCCTTGATGAGAAACTTGTAGCCACCCTTGACGGCCTGGTTAGGATTGGTGAAATTGGCTGCGCTGTCCTCAGCATCCTTCTAGCCTTTGTTGGCTGGATCAGGTCGAGCATCATGGTAAAAATTGAGCTCGATGACTAGCTGGCGGGTTTGCCCCTCGCCTTGTAGTTCCACAGCACGTGCACCCTCTTTCCATTGACCATCTTAAGGGAACTTGGAATTTGTTTCTCTTGGCAATGCCAGTTGAGGCCTTCCCCTTTCATCATTGACTCTTGGCATGGCATGGCGAGGTGGCTTACCGGAGCCAACGCCGTGCGACAGTCATTTGGGTCATTTGGATGTTTGTTCATTTGAGCGGTGTGAGCTAACATTCAAGGGATGTCCCATAACAACGGATATTCCGGTCCTTAGACCCGCCAGTGTTTTCTTGAGGCCTTGCTACACGTCAATCTTTTCCAAACCTCCTGCCTTTGTAGTATGTTTTATTTTACACTGCGTTAGTCAAGGTGTGCCTCAATTCAAACCCCTCTTTACAGGTGGGCTGAAATTCGCAAAGTCTTCCCTCCTTCAGAGGCAGACCAAAGTGGCTTTAGATCACTCCTCTTTCACCCTATTGATCAGTGGATCAAAGTTCCCCAAGGGTACCCTCCACCTCGTTAGAGAGGGACCGAGGTGGATTTAGAGATTTCCTTCTTCTCCCTCTTGAGCGGTGGACCGCGGTTCCCAACGCATACCCTTCTTAACCTTGTTAGAGGTAGAACGAGGTGGTTTTAGTGAATTCCTCTTTCACCTCCTCCTTTTTCTGTATGGAAGGGGAAGATCTCTATTGGGAGCAGATTTTGTGAAGGGTGTAGCAACAAATTCTTGTAATAGGGAGGTAGTCAAAGCTCTTACAACCCAAAGGAAGATTAAGAATCACTTTTTAAAACGTTAACCACGGCCACAGGACACAAGGAAGACCTATGCAATAACACAGTGGGTACTGTCACGAGCTCAAAATAAAAATGGCACCCCAATTGGGTGTCAAAAATCCAAGTTATGGAGGATTTTCTGTCTTTCTGGGTGCTCAAACTCGTCAGTCTGAAGAAAAAAATCCTGTTGCTGTGGTCAGGCCTTGCTTTCGTTGCAGCAGCAGAGGAGGTAATAAGTGTGCCACTGGAATTCGATGGAGTCTCTAGCAGCAGTGTTCCCCGAGCACTTTCATGAGTTCTGCTGTAGTTTTTTGCTATAGTCTCCGTATCCATGTAAGTGAGAAAATTGCACAGAAGGGCGAGAACGGATGGTGAGTTCACTAGTAAAATCGGCTCTGATACAAGTTATGACATGGGTGTTGGGACTAAAAGCCGAGAGGGCAAGAGCGAGCTCAGCGAATTTCAGTGTAAGCATCCAAACAAAATCAAATTACCATTTCCCTTGCAAGAGGGACTCTGCCTTAGCTGTGTCATCCAAGCTCACTGTGCCCCTCAAAGCTATGTCGCTAAATTTTTTGTAAGTTATGGTTCATTGTTACTATTTGTATCATACTATTATCAGTTTCAGAAAACTCTATACTATGTTTTATTGTGTATGTTTCTCAAGACATTCATTACAAGAAGAAATAGACTTCTAGTGATGTGTTTGGGTCAAGCTTGACTGGACCAGCTTGTTTTGGTTGCAGAACAGGTAAGCGAGCCTAGCGTAAGCACAATATGATTACAACAGGCTGCCTTGCCCTTTCTTCTTCTTGCTTTTTTATTGCAAGTACATTGTGTTACAAGGAGAGTAAATTATGTTCACTGACAGGCTGATGATGTAACGAGTGCATACACGTAAGTGCAAGATGTTTTGGGTGCAAGATACATAGTGTATTGAAGTGGGTTTCTTAACCCTAACTCTTTCCAAGGGAACGATATGTTAGAAACTTGCAAAAATGCAAGCGAAGATGAAGCTAGCAGTCAACAAGCTTCAGACGGACACCAAGTTCCACGTCTATGATCATATCCAGCTCAGTTGGCGTACATCAAGCAACAAGGAAAAGACTTCGTAAAACTAGAATCCAAGTAGTTGCACTTGTTTTCCATTGAAGAGATGCAGAAACCTACTGTTGTCAACATCTTCCTTCCTACCAGCATGGCCACCCACGATAGTACACTTCAACAATAGCATGATACTCATAAGAAGTTTCCTGATAGGGAGGTGTCTGGCCACCACCTCTCAAAGTGGAGAAGGAAACGGAACACAGAGTTGAGGACATCTTAGAATACAATTGACGAGGTAAATTCATGAAGTATCTTGTCAAGTGGCAAGGCTTCAATGCTTCGCACAATAGCTAGGAACTGTAGAACAACCTGTGAACTGTGGAGTATCCAGTGAGATGGCAAGGATCACCATTTCACGTTTCACACATAGCCTCTGAGGGATTGTAGGCGGAATGCGAGATATCCATGTTTGACGAGAAGTCCTCTACAAGCTATATGCAGACACGGCACATCACGAGCTTCAAAGTGAGTTGCAGAGCAAGTTGCAAAGGAATCTACAACACAAAATACAAAGATAGTCGATAACTAAGCTATGACGCGTGACTTCGCTCTCAACATTTGAACTTGCAACATTCAACGACCAAAGTTCTAGGGATAGACCAAGGAAGTGAATAGATAATTTGGCAAAAAGAAAACACAAAAAAAGGGCTTTGAAAAAAGTGAGTCCAAAAGTACAATTCTACGAATGAAAGGTAAATCTAACTCTTGATTGATTGAATTTAAAAAACGGAGAAAAATAAGGAACACTTTGTTGAAAAAGGGACAGCCGTCAGATCTCTTTGATCCAACGGTTTACTGGGCTTGGTACAACAACAAAAAAAAGGAAACAAGAGGGCCGAGAGAGAGATTCGTTCTCTCTCTCGACCCTCCTGTCTATCCTACATGGCGGGGTATGGTATGGCTGTGGGAAGGCCTCTTTAGGCGTCCCACTGATCCATCCATCCGCAGCCCTACCTACTCTACTCATCCTATTGGAGCTCCGTAGAGCTGACAGTAAACTGGTAACGAGCGTCATATATTCTGGCAGGATTTGGGCAAACGCGGTGTGTGGCCTGGCAGACTAAGCAAGAGTGTGAGCGTGAGCTCCTCTCGATATCAAGTCTGTTGACGTGGCAAGGGACCGGAGCTTGAGGCAGACGTTGTCTTTTTAAATATGGATCTGGTTATCATGAATCATTGCGAGGGAACCGGACTGATCGGAGCCATTGACGAATCGAGAAGTGTGAGCACCGGCTCCTCTCGAGACAACGCCCGAGAAAGATGAACGGCCATGGGAAGTAATCGCAGATCCAGACGATCTCGTCCGTGGATCGCACCGAGGGCGCTGGGCATCCACCAACCTTGGTCTGCCAATGACCGGAGGTCATCGAGCGGCGTCCGGGAGATCCTGTGACCGAGAACTCGAAGACACAGGATACCGGACTATGTAACACTTGTATTTTTCTGCTGCTAGCTAGAATAGACAGTTAAGTAGCTGTAGGTTTGTATTTCTCATTACTTCGTCTGTACAAGATGCTGATTCTTAACATGCTTGGTACCATTGGAAAGCTTGTGAGATGATTCGTGTAACTGTGCCTTCAGCTCATACTCTTGAATCACAAATTCAATGACATTACTAAGGCAAGAGTGCCTGTGTGTGTATGAGTGGTGATACGTGTCTAAGAGATCATCACCAATCCAACAAAGCATCAGACGGCAGATTTATCTGAGGACTACTTCTGAAGATTCCTAAAGATCCTGTTATGTAAAATTCAACACACTTTGGTTTCTGTATGTATCCATGTGTTTAAGCATATGCAAGTATTCATGTAAAGTTATTTTGTGCGGCTTGATCCAAAAAGGATTGGTGATCAAATTCCTTTGTGGACACCATTGCATTTTGATTTTCTTCAACTTACCCAAATATTGTCCTTGATATGCAACTCTTAAGAAGCAAAACTTATATCTTTTTTGTTCTTACATATACAAGATTTCATGATGTGAGGACATCCATTATGGTTGTGTTTTCCTTTCTTTTGAACCTTTACAAAAGCCTCATGCATTGACCACAATTGGTAAGAAACATTTTTATCATGCTGAAGTTTACATGCATGTTTTCTTCTTCATACAACATGTATGAAATGTTATGTTCACAAAAAGGGTGGCATGTTCCCAACATTTTCACCATTCCAATTTTTTCTTTAAAAATTCAGTGTTCTTTAAAACCCTGTGCACACCTTGCTTTCACATGGGTGAAAATTCCCATATCCTCGTGTCTTATCAACATGACCCTCATTCTCCCCTCGTTCGGAAGAAAATAAACCATCTGTCCCTGCATCAAGATAATCAGCCTGATTTACCACCTTCCACGTTAATCCCCATTCGCCCACCTGTTCTTTCCATGCTCAAGTAGCGACACATGTTGTTGCTTGCGCATGAAAAAAACAAATATACAGGAGGGTCATGGTTGGAGAAGGGGGGATGCCGAATTTGACAACAAAAGTGCCGGCCGACATCCATAAGTCGGCAACTCTGGCATCAAATACCACCTCATCTCCCTCCCAACCCCTCCCCCCTCGCAACCCTCTCCTCCACGCCCATGTCCAATTGAGGCCCTCGTAATGGAGGACCGCAATTGAATGGGTGGCCGGTTGGCTACGAGAGGATTGGGAGGGGGGACTCTACCATGGATTCCGGCCAACGGGCCCCGGCAGGAATTGCCTGTGCTCGAGGAATGGGGAGTCAAAAACTTCATTTTTGCGACGACACCTGTTGGACCCCGCGGTACCGGAGTCTAGCAGGTTCCCTTCCAACACATGGGGAGTCTCAGACTCCCATGCAAACTACTTGCAAAACACCCTCCAAAAAATAACAAACCCCTGATTTAGGGAATTTGTAATTGTTCGACAAAGAAAAATGACATCATCATGTTGACGTCGTATGGCATGCGGTGCAGCACGGCATGCAGCGTCAAAATGCTGCTCTTCAAGAAATGAGGTGTAAAGTCCCTGGTGTAAATGTCTCCTCAAACTCCACGGGTGGGCATTTCTGTCCTAACATTCATGGCTCAATGCACGACCCCCTTGGGATTTTTCTGCTGTTTGGACGAAGGCATTTTGGCCACCTATCACGACCTTCGTTGTTCCATTTCCAAAGATCATCACAACTTTGACAACATTCTAGAATGGTCAACAGAAGTGTCGCAAAATGTATCGATGTTTTGACACTGTTTGGTGGACTTCTTGATGGCACTTTACTTTCATAAAACCATGCATTGATATCCTTGAAGCCCCCTAACTTCTCAATGGAGCTTCTCAAAGTGACCGCGAAGGGTGTGTCCTCGCACGCATTGCTCAGCTCAAGCGCCAATGACCCAACATTTACCTCATTGTGATCCTTGTCATTATGTATATGTGTCAAAATTGTTTTTACACTTATCATTGATGTTCACTTACTGCTCCATTCAAACAATCCATTTGTCTCAATTCCTTGAATTGCTGTGCACCTCTTCCGTGTGAACCACCCACATTCTGCTAGCATAACACTTGTTACCAAAGCGCAATGGTACTGGAGGAGCGTTCAATGCATTAAGTACCAAGAGAAAACCTCACACAAGCATCCAGTGCATATCAACCATTCAGAAACTCACAGACCTCGTGACGACAATGGTGAACAAACCAAGCGCACCCGACTACAAGCAGTGGTAATCGGCAATGTAAGCCGGACACTGCCAACGGCACTGATCACGGCTTGAGGCATCCTTGATTGTATAATCTGACAAAAAATTTGGATTCTACAAGAAAAATTTTGCAAGTTCAACCCAAGAACAGGGTCGATGCATCAAGAGTTGATGAAGCTTTGGCCGACCAAAGGTTGGATGGCTGAGGGGAAAGCAGGTGACGAGAATTCATCCCCATGGACCACGGCTGGACCCTGAGAAGACCCAACAAAGCTGAAGCGCACCTTGGGGCATGGTTATTCAATGAATCAAGGATCATTGAGGGCCAAATTTTCTTTGAAATGGCATTGCGATGTGTTGCCAGAAAGGGCGCCACGGACGGCCGTCACCGCCGCTAATGGTACTACCAACGACAGATTGACGTGGTTCACAAAAGCGACCATATCGCGCTCGTTCCTCAATGGAATGATGGGATTCTTGGTGTGTTAGAAAGTTGGAAGATGATCTATGAAATGCTAAGGAAAAAACGCTCATCCCTAGCCGTTACGGAGCCGCGCACGGATCTCCGACCTTGGGTCACCTAGGATGTGTCATCATGTGATATTGTCTTGTATGTTGACACTTCAACTACAAGTACGGTCTACTCCAACTGTGCCACATGTGCTCCCGTACTCCCCAAGATGATCCTATGCTTCTACATACTCAGGAAGGTGTGCACCGGCCTCCCCTTGGTCGCTGTTGCCGCCGGTTGGTGCTTACACCCTAGTTGAGACTAGCACAATGCGCTTGATTTACACTTGGTATCAGAGCCACCCTTGGCTTAGGGGTATAATCATCTCAGTGGCAACCTCTCCTGGTCAGAAAAGACCAGCAGGCATCTCGTCTCTTTGGCGGATCCGTGCCCAAGACAAACCATGCTCTCCGGTGACAAGGCGGTAACCGGAGGACCCGTTGAGGAAGAAGTTGCACTAGACACACGATGACTCCACTTGGCACGTTCTTGATGGCCGTGACGTTTGACTCGCAATGTAAAGCAACAACAGGCATAGCATTGTAGAATTTTCTCGCTGAAATGTAGGCCAAGATGGACCTACTTGAGAAGAAAAACACGGAACTCAATCAAGAGCTCGGGAAACATCAAGTGTCAACACAGTGGTAGGTGCCATCGCACCTCGAGCTATGGTGGGCGTCCCAAGCACACCCTAGACAGAGCCATTTGACCCATTTAAGAAGGATGGACCAACTCCGCACGCTAGGATACTCAAACTAGAGCTGTACTTCACCGCCATCAGCGTGGATGCCTGAAAGCACTAGGTGCGCCGCGACTACGCCGTGACCCTATTGACTCGGGCATCGTTGGATTGGTGGGCCGATGTGATGTAGTCCAATCCACATACCAATGGAGAAGTTACTGGATGCCGGGATTGCGGCCGTGACCAGAATCTCAACCCCATCAGCTCTAACCTGCAACTGTGATCACCCTACCCTGAAATGACCGATCTCGTAAAAGAAGTTTACGGTTTGTTCATTAAGCGCTTCACGGTGGGTGACATGAGGAACAACGCGTGCACCAAGGTGTGTCGGTTTTGCCAAAATGGCGGTGTCGCCGACTATACTCGTATGTTTCATGAGATCGTTGCCAATATTGGCTTTGAATCTCAAAAATTGTACTACCACTATGACAAAAGCCTCCATAACGATGCCCGCACTCACAGTGATGCACAACCTCAGTGATGACTTGCCAAGGATGATCGCAACAGTAGAGTTGTACGACCTGCGCAAGCAACAGGCTCATGTCACAAAGAATTTGGAGGTGCTTACGACAAGTGGGCTGAGGGCGACAATACGCCCAAGGAGATCAGCGTGTTGCAATAGCGTAAGTCCTAGAATTGTGGCAAGGCAGGCCATATTTCAAGTTATCGCAGGAGTTTAAAGAATAACACTGGCAAGGAAAAGCGGCATGGGAAATGGAAGCAAAGCCATGAAGGAAGCAGAGAAGACAAAAATGGAGTCGGAGAACAAGGAGAGCCAGGACTAGATGGCGTTGCTCTTGGCTCCTCTCAACGCAAACCGCCACTTGACTACCCACCCGAACGTCTTGCAACAGTTAAAGGGGGTTCCAAGGTCAAGGCATGGGATTCAAGGTACGAGGGGGGAGCAACCTGCACTTCTCTTGGAGGCCCAAGTGAAAGGCATGAACATGAAGGTGGGGAGTTTGCTGGATTGTGGTGCGAACCACGATATTGTGAGCATGGAGCGTGCTCATAAGTGGGGCCTTGCGCTCATGAGTAAGAAGAGGACCGTTTACCAAGTAGACGACATGATTAAAGTGGGATACCTGGCCCTGCATTCCTCCATTTACATGGAGAAGCTTCTCATAATGATCGTATGCTGGGTGTGCCCAAAGAAGGGATACGATGTGATCTTCTGTTGTGCCTTCCTCCACAAGTACAACCTCCGAGTCAATTGGGATATGCGTACCATCTCAGTCAAGCTAGGAGACAAGGAGTATCACCTACCTACGCGGTCCAAGGAAGATGCCACGGAGGAGGAGAAGTCAAGGAGGAAGTGTTGCAGCATTCGGCACCTCACAAGTACAAATCGACACCTATGATGCTGATGTTGGTATAGATCAAGTGTACGATTTGAAAAATGGCCATATTTTTTTGGCATTCATGTGAAATACTTAGGAAGATTTTCATAAACTAGAGGGCGTGGTACCTGCTGTGGTATACGGGATGACTCTTGAGGATCTGGGGATCCGAATCAAGTTTGCCACGGTGTACGAGGAACTTCAGAAGGTGTGTACGAAGTTCAAGGACATGTTCCTCAATACCGTCCCTTCAGATCTACTACCAGAGCGGAACGTAGACCATCGCATCAACCTCAAACCTGGAGCGTGACTGCCCATTTGTGCAATGTACCACATGAGTGACACGTAGCTAAAGGAGCTCAAGAAGTAGCCTACCAAGATGATAGACCAGGGCTTCATCTCTCATCCTTGTCTCCTTATGCTGCACCTGTCATGTTTGTCCATAAAACGGCAAGGGAGATGCGAAAGTGCATGGACTGCAAGGCGTTGACCGTTGAAAACCGGTACCCACTTCCATGAACCAAGGAGCTCTTTGATTGTCTCTGTGTGGATCGCTTCTTCACAAAGATCAACCTCTAATCCGGCTACCACCAGATCTGTATTACAGCAGATGATGCAGAAAAGACAGCCTTCCGCACCCGCTATGGTCACTACAAGTTTCTCGTGATGCCTGTTGGTTTGACCAATGCATTGGCAACCTTCATGGCAATGATGAACATCTTTAGGCCGTACTTGGATGACTTCATGGTGGTGTACTTCAACGACATCTTGGTGTATAGCAGAATGACGAAGGAACATGAGCAGCATGTGAAGAAGCTCCTTGACTCGCTAAGATGTAAGTACTTCAAGACTCAGCCTAACCTGAGTCGGCGGCAAGCATGTCGGGTGGAGTACCTCGAGTCAAACTTCGACTACAAGATTGTGTATCGGCTGGGTCATATCAACCCAGCCAACACACTCTCACAGTGAGTGGACCTGATGATTTGGATTGCATGTTGTCCTTGTGAGGCTCTTCATGGAGGGATGTGAGGCACATGGGGAATATGACACTCGGAGATTTTTCTTCAAGGTGCCGTATTGACAACGGCGTGGCATGCAACATGTGGTGGTTCACGCAGTGCTAGCGCTTTGGCAGCTGATTTGGGGGAGTACCATGACAGCAGATTGAGCAGTCACTTCTTTGCCGACAAGACATTGAAGGCAGTGGCGCGCTTCTTTTGATGGCCCACCATGTCGTCAAACATGGCTGAATTCTGCCAATGTTGAGACATGTGCCAATGCCACAAGGTACGGAGGACGAAGACCTCGGGTCTCCTCCAACCCTTGCCAATCCCCCAGCAGTATTGGCAAGACATCTCCATGGACTTCATTACAGGCTTGCCCAAGACACCGGCAGGTCACAATGTGATGTGGTGGTGGTGGATTGCTTCACCAAGATGTCACACGCCATCGTGATGCGTGATACAGTGAGCGCAGAAGGCAAGGCACGACTGTTCCTTGAGCACCTTGTGTGCCTCCATGGCGTGCCACAGACCATTGTGAGCGACCATGACCCGTGCAGACAAGGGTTCCTCAGATTGAAATGTATAAAGAAGGGTACGAGGACGGCCAATCAACGTTACTGCTACGAGTACAATTGAGGCTTGTAATATTCACAGAATGGTACCGACATTATCTGATGGCGGAGCTTCCTAAAGTTTTGTGAACAACGACATGGTTTGAAAGCTTGATTTACAGACCAGACCAGGGATGTGTGATGGAGGGACCGTCGACAAATGAGTGTACATTTGTTGCCTTTGGAAACCCCTCGACTACAAACTGTTCGTCCATACAACATAACGGCCTGGAGAAATTGCCTAATGAGCAACCACAAAACCATCCTCGAACACGATTGGTGGATGGAGTTGGTCTATATTCGCATCAATTGAAAAAATCACTTGCCTTTAATCGAGTGACCCACAACATAGCGGCGGTGACGGGAAGCGGCACTGGTTGAAGTAGTAGAGGAAGTTGCAGCAGTCTCTAAACGTCAACCGATATCTTTGAACATGGCCGAGAGATACCTGCAAGGTGGAGCTCAAGCATAGCTAGGAGACTAAGGAAGCGGAAGAGATCACAGCAGCTGAGGCGGCCACATCCCCCTCAACACCTGACAGGTTTGTAATCGCTTCGCAAGAGTTTACATCATTCATTGAGGTCTTTAAAGGAGTTTTTTCCCGAAAAACATCCCCAAGAGCTACCTTTGCATTAAAAAAACTATCACCAGGCAGAAGACCAATGATAAGGGGACCTATCAGATGAGCGACAACAAGCACACAAAAATCAAGAAGCAGTCGGACAAGATGTTCGATCAGGGGTTTCTCTGACCCTCCACATCACCCTATGTGGCACCTATAACTTTCTTGAGAAAGAAAGAAAAATAAAGAGAGGCGGATGTGCGTGGACGACCGAGCATTGAACGAAATCACCGTCAAGAATTGATACCCTTTTGTGAGCAGACAAACGTTTTGACCAGCTCCACGGGTTCGAGATTTTCACCAAAACTAACTTGGATAGCTGCTATCATCATATCCATGTACCATACTGGATGGCATATTTGACCTGTTTTTGTAGCCATTTTTTGTGATTTTGATGTTAGCCAGGTTTTGGGCTTTTTTTGTTTTGTGGGTGGTCGCCTATTCAAGCACACTACACAAAATAGGATTTTCATGTTCGCCCATGGTTCGAATCTGTACTGACACAAAGCCCTTGACGAGTCTCGTATGTTCGAGCATTCAAAATCGCGGAGCGCGTCCGTCCGATGACGTTCGACGTCGGAGCTCTCGGCGCTTCAATTGACCAGGGATCAAGACGAACATCGGTAGTGTGTTTTCTTTTTGCCTAGTTGGTGCCTGTGGTGTACTTTGTACTTTTCCCAAACAAAGTTGTGCTCCATGTCCAAAATGTATGCAAACTTGTCAACGGCAGAATTAATTATGTAACTTTGACTACACATAAAAAGAATGTAATGCTCCATAATGTAACACATAGTTTTCCCATCCATGTAACAATATCAAGTGGAACGCATGGGCAAACTCAAACAAATATGTTTAGTGAATATGCCATCCAGTACGGCATCTGATAAGGACATTAAGAAGACAGCGTTTTGAACCAGATACGGTCATTTTGAGTTCACAGTTATGTCGTTTTTACTCATGAACACCCCTCCAACATTTATGACAGCAATGTTCAACATGTTTTGTCCGTACCTCGACGACTTCATCATCATACATCTCGATGCCACCCTGGTGTACAACCTCTTGTTTGCGTTTCTCTATGATCTCACTCGTAAGTTACCAAGTGAAAATGGGGGGCCATGGAAAGAGGAGCACTGAACTATTTGAGAAAAATTGTAACCTCAATGTCAGCCTTTCGATTTGCAACGGTGGACTATGTTATGGTCATTGACGCATCCAATCAAGCGATCAAAGCCGTTCTCTTCCAAGACAATGGCGGTGGAGAACAACCGGTCCCATACATGTCGCAGCAGCTACGCATGCCGGAACTCAGCTACGAGGTGTATGAGAAAGAAATGCACAAAGGTGCGTGCATATTCAAAATCTTGTGGTGCTCCTTGGAATGCCAGTGATGCATTATCTGCACCGACCACAACATACTCAACTATCTCAAGACTCAGCCAAATCTGAGCCGTCAACAAACTCGATGGATGGAGTTCCTCGAGTCCAACTTTGACTACAACACTAAGTACTGACAAGGAAAAACAAATCCGGCGGATGCTCTGAGTCTTCGACTAGTTGTGAAAGCTGAGATCAGCACGTTACTCGTCAAATGAGACCCATACCTTATGAGGTTGTTTGAAAAGGGCGACAAGGAGTTTGGCAGGTACGATGAAAAGAAGTTGTGATTCAATGAATCCTGCTAGCAACGGCGATCCACTCACCAAGCTGTCATACTACCAAACTAAGAGCTACGAAGGATACTATTGGAGGAGTGTCACGACACTAGTCCACGTGCACACTTTGGCGAGGACAAGATGCTCAAGACGCTGGCAAAGTACTACCTGTGGGATAAAACATAGACCAACGTGGCAGCCTTCTGTAAATCATAAGACACCTGTGAGCGGCAAAAACATCGTTGTACAAGGTTTCGAGGTTTGCTCTAACTTCTCCATGTTGTGTGCATCCACATCGGCATGGATTTTGGGACGGGTTCCCCACCACTCCTGAGGCTTCGACGCCATCCTCATGGTGGTGGACATATTTCAATAATGTTGCACTTCATCCCAATTACAGCCTCCATCACCGCAGAAAGAACGGCGCGGTTGTTTCTAGACCACGTACCATCATTAGCAATGATGGTACTTCATGTAATTTGGCTGAGGGAATTTTGTTCATATGCCTTGACCTCCTGTGTTACATTATAGAAGGCTCACACAACTTCAACCACTTTGTAGAATGGTCGACAGAAGTGTCGCAAACTGTATGAATGTTTCCATTCTGTTTGGTCGGAATTGGAGTTTCATGAAAATGCTTCTTGATATTCTCAAGGATAAAGCTATGAGAAGTACCTTGTCTGGGTGCTTTTGCCGCATACCCACTATTCTCGCAACTAATTTACACTATACCAAAAGTATGCAGAAAGAGAATGCAGCGGCCACTTTGGAAGAAAATTGACTATAATGTTCAGCAACAGTATAAACTGTGTCTGAGGGCCTCTCTTAAAAACTAATACTCCCGATGTTGACCGTAGAAAAAGTGAGTACAAGGAAAAGTATAATACTTTGCGTACCCACTTTCTACCTCTACCAACATAGCACGACAACATTGAAACAGGACCCCAGCTTTGTAAGGACAGCGTGGCAGATGATATTGCCAGAATACTACATGTTGAAAGGCTTGCAACCTGACTCGGTGAGATTCTCATTGCTGTCATCCATTGGTCCAGTGCCTTGTAACCTCTTTCAACTGTCCAGTGCACGAGCGCCTCCTATCTGCCTATTGCCTACATCAACGACTATCCCCTTTTATTTCAAATGACATGTTTGCAAGATCAATCGCCAAAACATTTGTTGTACCCACAGTTTCTGTATTGAACAAGTGACCCAACACCAACATATTTTCCGCTCACGTTTGCGCACAACCCATGATATAGGAGTAGGAGCGCGCGCTCGTACCGGTTGTTGTTTGCTCATCAACTGCTGGGACTTGTGTGTCTCGCCAGATACAACCACTCAGACGCAACATACACTGATCTCAAACTGGTTGCTTACTTGTAATTCACAGTTGAAACACAATAGTTTGTAGTGTCCATGATTGCGCAAGTTTGGCCCGTGCGACACATGAAAAATGAATGTTGAGGTCTATTGCGTCTCCACTAGTACTGCTTGTTCAACACACAGACATGGCTACCGACAGCAACAGGAATGAGGTTCCAAATGGACCACGGCTATGGGACCAAGCCGGTGCATGGGAGGGATACGAAGCATTGGGGACATCACCCATGTTGGATCCGCGTGAAGCCGCAGTTGCATGGACTGCCATAAAGGCAAAATTTGATGATTGGGCTACGCGGAATGATAATCCATCATGGACATTGACAACTACTGAACCAGAGACCATGGTGTGGATCCTCAGCAGGTGCATGTCTTCTGCACGTCCGCCAAAGACTCCAGATGAGCAAGATATGCAATGAATAGACTCGGTTCAGACCTTGTCTACATAAACGTGTGATAGTGATGGCTCGTATCAGGNGTTCAACACACAGACATGGCTACCGACAGCAACAGGAATGAGGTTCCAAATGGACCACGGCTATGGGACCAAGCCGGTGCATGGGAGGGATACGAAGCATTGGGGACATCACCCATGTTGGATCCGCGTGAAGCCGCAGTTGCATGGACTGCCATAAAGGCAAAATTTGATGATTGGGCTACGCGGAATGATAATCCATCATGGACATTGACAACTACTGAACCAGAGACCATGGTGTGGATCCTCAGCAGGTGCATGTCCTCTGCACGTCCGCCAAAGACTCCAGATGAGCGAGATATGCAATGAGTAGACTCGGTTCAGACCTTGTCGACATAAACGTGTGATAGTGATGGCTCGTATCAGGTGAAGAGGCAGTTTTATGATAGGTACTGCATGAGTATGATGTCATCTTTACTTTGGTCGTCTGAATTTAAATCCCTTGCTCAAACTGCTCCATAATTAGGCGTCAACCGTACTTTTCTGCAAATGAATATGCTTTCTGAAGTCGTACTTCACGTCAAGTTACTTCGATGGAATATGGGTCGGGGTTCATTGCATGGGTTGTAGAAATATCCTCTGTAAACAATAAAAATTAAATAATGATTCTCCTGATACGCACTGTTTCAAAAATGATTCCTCATCGACTGGCAAGGCACATGTTTGTTTGCAATAGTGGGCACTGTATGCTTGATCAGACGTGCTTTGGTAAAAGTAGGTACAGTAAGCATTTCTGGTGTGCAGTAGTGCATTTATTTCCATGCTGCCCTGCCCCCCTCAAACCGTGGCACATCGATGTGCACCGCAGCACATTGGTGTGGTCTAAAGCCACATCGGCCACTTCGGCCCAGCGGAAGGGNACACAGACATGGCTACCGACAGCAACAGGAATGAGGTTCCAAATGGACCACGGCTATGGGACCAAGCCGGTGCATGGGAGGGATACGAAGCATTGGGGACATCACCCATGTTGGATCCGCGTGAAGCCGCAGTTGCATGGACTGCCATAAAGGCAAAATTTGATGATTGGGCTACGCGGAATGATAATCCATCATGGACATTGACAACTACTGAACCAGAGACCATGGTGTGGATCCTCAGCAGGTGCATGTCTTCTGCACGTCCGCCAAAGACTCCAGATGAGCAAGATATGCAATGAATAGACTCGGTTCAGACCTTGTCTACATAAACGTGTGATAGTGATGGCTCGTATCAGGTGAAGAGGCAGTTTTATGATAGGTACTGCATGCGTATGATGTCATCTTTACTTTGGTCGTCTGAATTTAAATCCCTTGCTCAAACTGCTCAATAATTAGGCGTCAACCGTACTTTTCTGCAAATGAATATGCTTTCTGAAGTCGTACTTCACGTCAAGTTACTTCGATGGAATATGGGTCGGGGTTCATTGCATGGGTTGTAGAAACATCCTCTGTAAACAATAAAAATTAAACAATGATTCTCCTGATACGCACTGTTTCAAAAATGATTCCTCCTCGACTGGTAAGGCACATGTTTGTTTGCAGTAGTGGGCACTGTATGCACGATCAGACGTGCTTTGGTAAAAGTAGGTACAGTGAGCATTTCTGGTGTGCAGTGAGTAGCGCATTTATTTCCATGCTGCCCTGCCCCCCTCAAACCGTGGCACATCGATGTGCACCGCAGCACATTGGTGTGGCCTAAAGCCACATCGGCCACCTCGGCCCAGCGGAAGGGGGTGGGGGGGGGAGGGGGGGGGGGGGGGGGGGGGG
>SZWC01003198.1:84836-108272 GCA_023375785.1 Penium margaritaceum
GGGGGGGGGGGGGGGGGGGGGGGGGGGGGGGGACAGGCATTGTTGTACTTGTACAAAAGATGTGGTTGTCAATATTTTATTGACAGAAAACAGCTTTTTCATACTTGTATTTTTCCATACTACAATCTGTCAGTCTGAGAATGGAGTAGTGAATGCACTAAGGGCTGAAACCAGGTTATTCTAAGTATGATGAAGAGCAAAGTTGAACAATCTTTGCACTGGTTCATGCTGAACAGGTCCACAACAGGATAGAGCATATGAAGAGTTTAAATGTCATATTGCAACAGGGATTGTTCAATCACATGATCACAGAAAAGGCTGTTTCAGCCACAAACCTGACCCCTTCCCTCAAAGCCCAACGTCCCACATTCCCCCACTGCTATCCCACTAACGTCCACCATGCCTCAGCCTCTTCCCTGCTTTCATGCTACTCTCAGCCACAGCAATAGCTTCCGAACTAGCAGTAGCTGCCTTCTTCTTTGCCTTGCTAGACTAAGCAACAGATGATTTTGCAGCTCCAGCAGTAGCACGAGCTGCAGATCTGGCACCTACAGCAACCCCTGCAGCAATTCCAATGGCAGAGCCAGCACCTGCCGAACTGCGCAATGCAGGCCTAGACTTGCTGGCCACGGTGGTTACACCTGAAGTTCCGGCACCAGAAGAAGTTCCTGCACCATCTGCACCTGCATCTGCATCTGCACCATCAGCTGCTGAAGCTCCAGCACCTCCACTAGTGCTAGCACCATCCCCAGATGTACCCTCCCCTGCACCACCTTCCTCCTCACCCTCCCCACCTTCCTCTTCTGCACCCTCTCCAGCACCACCTTCCTCCTCCCCTCCTTCTCCCACTCCCAAATCTGCCAACTCCTTGTCTCTTTCCTGGGGATTCCCACCAGATTCCACGACTTCCACGTCAGCCCTTGTGCGAATATCTCTTGCAAAAGACATGGGCTCATCTGCTGCTGCACGCTTTCCCTTTTGCTGCTGCTGGTGGTACTCCCCTTCCTTCTCTCTTTCCTCCTCATCCTCACCGTCCACAAACACCTCCTCCTCCTCCTCCTCCTCCATCTCATTACTCTCCTCTTCTCCCTCTGCAGCCGCCTCCTCCTCCTCAACATCTTCCACCAGCTCTCCATCGTCCTCTGAGTCTGAATCATCCTTGGCCATCCAGTCAGTCTTGCAGCGGTGGACACGGGCCTTGTACAGGTGGCGGAGGCGCACGTTGCACCGGACCAGCATCTCCAGAGTCTGGATGCTGAGCTGGTTGTGCCGAGCTGTGTGAATGAGCTCATGTGTAGAAAAGGCGCGCTCATAGTTGGAGGAGGCGTACGGCTGCGACAGAAGTTTCATGGCCTGCTCGTGCAAGGTGGGGAAATGAGTAAGGTGGAGCGAAGCCCACTCGTATGTTGGCAGTGTTCCCTCCACCACCCTCCCCACAGCCACGCGTGCCTTGTCACTGAGGCGTTTCGTCGTCAGTGGAATGACATCCACAGTGACACGCCCAAGTTGGAAAGTCTCCAGTTCAGACTGCAGAGCTGCTTGCTTGGCCTCGGGCACCAGGCAGTCAATGGCGGCAGCCCATGCCTGCACCATGCTGACATCACCACCAAGATCATTCCCATAATGTGTAGGATGAACACGTCGTGCCACAACATGCAGAGGACAACTCATGTCATTGGTCCAGCGGCTTTTCAGCCCCTCCATGGCATGCTTTGCGTGACCCACAGCCACATTAGCAGGTTTTTTGCCCCGCGGCTTCCCCAGTGCCTTGAGCTAAGCAATACAGTTGAGCAATGCCTCATAGATTTCCCCCGCCTGCCCACCAGGCTTGTCAGAAATACGCAGTCACAAAGGGGTTCAGCAGGTCACAGAGCTGAAGCACTTGAAGCCAAAAGGCACGCCGACGGATGATGCTACGCACAACTTTCTTTCTGTCATGGAACAGGCTGTCCCTCTGTTTCCCCATGTCCTTCCAAGCAAGATGATTGACCAACTTGAGGAGGAACGGCGTTATGTCAATGAGGCATTGTAGCATTGTGTGTCCTGATGCAAATCGAGTCTCACAACGTGCCAAAAGGACGCTGCCGCCACTCTGCTGCTTCAACCACTTGTGATACATGTCATTGTTGCGAGAAAAGGAAACAACTTTCTCAGTCCTTGACACCACAGAGGCACCCCATTCAGTTTTGCACACGTCCTTCATGCACAGGTCTACGTTTTGCGCACAACAACACTGCCACAAGACTCGGGGGTACCTCCCTTTGAGGTCCTGAAAAGCCATTTTGTTAACAACCGCATTGTCACACACGACGCTCACCACACGGTGCTAACCCAACATCATTGATGACGTCCTCAATCATCATGGCGACGTGGGAGGAGTTCCGGACGCTGCCGCTTGCATCATGGGAGAAGATGTGGCAAGCTCCCTTCGCGTTCACGGCCATTGCATTGTAGATTGGCCGCTGCTGCTGGTCACACCACTTGTCTACTACCATAGTTGCACCATAGATGGCCCACCCCTGCTTCAGTGGAGCATCCTCTGCTTCCAGGCGCTCATCGATCTTAGGCAGGATGTTTTCCGTCACTGTCGAGCGGCTAGGGAGGCCGAAGGAGGTGTTGCTTACGCGAGCCTTGTTGACGACCTTGTTCCACAACAGCTTGCGTGTGAAGGAAACGGGCAAGGCTACACAGGCCATGAGCTCGACGATGGCGACTTGGAGCTGTGCGTTTGCGGCATTGTCACAGTGAAACCGAACGCAAATTTGGATCATGCCAGCCATCCTATTCACGTCCACCAGCCAGACAAGTTGCTACTGCTGCATCTGCGGTTGCAACTGCTGCTACTGCTACTGTCGCTGATCATGGTGATCTCTGGCATGCCGAAGCTTATCTTCTTGCTGCTGTGGTGGATCCCCACTACCATCACCGTTGACACCAGAGGACCCTCCGAGGCCATACAAGTCGTCATTGCTGTTGGCTAGTTCTCCAGCTCTCTCCAGTGCCTCCGCACGCTGATGCGACTCAAAAAGCTGGTGCCATGATACCGGCTTGGATGTTGTGCCCCACAAATTGCCCAGTCCATTGTACAGACGCACGTCCACTGGCTTCCAGTCGTTTGGTGGATGTGGAAACTGTGGCACGCCAAGGGCGTCAGCGGCAAGGGGTGGCACGTGCTTGCATGTCCCCGACGTTGCCGTTATCTTCACCAAAATGGCCCCTTATCCTATCACGCGTGCCACTGAGGATGAAGCCACAGGATGTGTAGAAAAAGCCAGGCTTCTTGGACGCCATTGGGATGGGGCCGCAGTGGCAAGACAAGGCCAGGGTGATTATGTCACCATGGAGCCGGCCGGACGGAGGGGGGTTGAACTCCGGGTTAAAAAGCGCAAAGATGTTGCTGCGGACGTTGATGACGGGAGCGTGGATGTGAACCGGGCGCGGTGTGCTAGCCTCAACCGGATGGTGTAGGCACCAACCGGCGGCAACGGCGACCGAAGGGAGGCCAGTGCACACCTTCCCGGGTTTGCGGAAGTGTAGGGTCATATTGGGAGAGCACGGGAACACACGTGGCATAGCGGAAGTAAATTGTACTTGTTATTCAAGTGTCAACATACAAGACTATATGTACATGATGACACATCTTAGGCGACCCGAGGTCGCCAAGCCAAGCGTGGTCCCGTACAGGATGGGGATGAGAGTTCTTGCCTTTTCATCACTTAGCTCACCTTTCCAGCTTTCCAATGCACCAAAAATCACACCATTTTGTGGAGGAACGGCTGAAATATTGTCGTTTCCGTGAACCATGGCAATCTGCCCATGGCAGTACCACTAGCGACGTTGACGGCCGCCCGAAGCGCCCTTTCTGGTAATAACATACCGGAGCGCCATTCCGAAGCGCCCTTGGCCCTCAATGATCCATGAATCATTAACTATCCGGGCCCCAAGGCGCGCTTCGGCCTTGTTGGGTCTTCCGAGGGTCGGGCCTTGGTCTTTGGGGACGATTTCCCGTCACCTTTTCCCTCGGCCGGCCCAACCTTTGGCCGGGCGTATCTTCCTCAATTCTTGGTGGATCGACCCCGTTCTTGGGTCGATCTCGCACGGTTTTTCATGTAGATTCCAAATCCATCTTTTACATTGAAGGAAGCCACAAGCCATAATCAGTGCTGTTGGCACTGTGCGGCTTACACTACCCCCCCCTTTAGGAGCGAGCCGTCCCGGTTTGCTCTTGATAGTCCCGGATGATGGCATTCACCCCGCCAACGTGATAGTTGCGGGCAGGCTCCCATGAGTTGTGGGCTATGTCATAGCCCCTCCACTTGACCAGGTACTCCCATCCACGGCCTCGACGACGGTGGTCAAGGATGGCCTCCACCTCAAACTGTTGCTCGCCCTCGATCACCACTAGAGGGGAAGGCTTAGAACTGCCGCCAAGACAATTCTCGGCCGGGTCATGGTAGAGCTTGATCTTGGAGATGTGGAACACGTCGTGGACTGGCATGGAAGGCGGGAGAGCCAACCGTGCCACCACGGGTGTCTGCATTTTGAGCACCTCAAACGGACCAAGCCACCGGGGTTTCGACTTGTCTGACCGGACCCCGCGACGCTTTACGTGCATGCTGTTGAGAAGCACGCGGTCACCGACCTTGAGCATTGCGTCCACGCGTCGGCGGTCCGCTTGCACTTTCTGTTGTTCTTGTGCCTTTGCCAATGTATGCCGCATCGCCGCCCAAATCTGCATGAAGTCACATGCGGTAGACTCCACCGCGGGCAGGTTGCTTGCGACGTGCAAACTGAGGGGCGTGGCGGGCACGTCCCGTTCACCACCTCAAATGTCGCCTTGCCGGTGGAGGCGGACGTGGCAGAGTTGTACGCCAGTTCAGCAACCGGCAATCGCTGGTCCCACGCCGTCTTGTCCGGATCACCCACTGTACGGAGGAGCTGCTCCAGCGTCTGGTTCGTCCGCTCCGTTTGTCTGCCAGTTTGAGGGTGAAAACTGGTCGACAGCTGCACCTTGCTGCCGTACCGTTCCATGAGTTCTCGCCAGAACTTGCTTGTGAAACGCGGGTCACGGTTGCTCACAATGGACCGCGGCACGCCATGGAGATGCACTACGTGCTCGAGGAACAGCCGAGCCGTGCCTTCCGCGCTCATCGTATCACGCGTCGCAATGAAGTACAACATCTTGCTGAAACGATCCACCACCACCAACACCGCATTGTGGCCTGCCGCTATCGTGGGCAAACTCGTGATGAAATCCATGGAGATGTCTTGCCATGGCTGCTCGAGGATGGGCAAGGGTTGGAGGAGACCCGGGGTCTTCGTCCTCCGCACCTTGTGGCGTTGGCACAGGTCACAAATCCGGCAGAATTCAGCCACCTCCGACGACATGGTGGGCCACCAAAAGAAGCGAGCCACCGTCTTCAATGTCTTGTCGACAGAGAAGTGGCCGCTTGGGCCACTGTCATGGTACTCCTCCAAAATCAGCTGCCGAAGCGCCGGCACCGCGGGAACCACCACGTGTTGCGTGCAGCGGCGTCGCCAATACGGCACCTCGAAGAAAAATCTCCGAGCGTCGAACTCCCCATGCGCCTCGTATCCCTCCGTCAAGAGCTTTACAAGGAAAGGATCCTTGTGGACGGTGAGAGACGAGACCCGTGTCATCAGGTCCGGTCGCCATGAGAGTGCATCGCCGGGGTTGATGCGACCCGGCCGGTACACGATCTCGTAGTCAAAGTGCGACTCGAGATACTCCACCCAACGCGCTTGCCGCCGGCTGAGGTTCGGCTGCGTCTTGAAGTACTTCAACGCATAGTGGTTGGTGTAAACCATGCATTTCCGCGCCTCGAGGTAGCACTGCCAGTTCTTGAAAGCTGCGACCACGGCGAGCATCTCCTTGTCATGGGTGGCGTAGTTCAGCTCCGCCCCGCGCAACTTGCACGAGTAGTAGGTGACCGGCTGCAACCCGTTGCCAAAGTCCTGCAAAAAGATCCCACCAATGGCCAGGTCCGACGCATCCGTCGCCATTTCAAACTCACGGCCGTTGTCGACCAAGTGCAAGGCCAGTGCGGAGGTCAGAGCCCGTTTGAGATTCTCAAAAGGCTTCTTGTTTGCTAACCCCCCAACTCCACTCGCGATCCTTGCGAGTGAGATTGGAGAGTGGCGCTGACACTCCTGCGTAGCCAAGGATGAACCTGCGGTAGTAGTTACAAAATCCAAGGAACACTTGCACATCGTGCACACTACCCAACTTCGGCCACTCTTGCACGGCCGACACCTTGCGCGGGTCCATGGCAATCTGTCCATTCCCAATTATATGTCCAAGGAATTCAGCCTTTCCCACCGCAAAATCACACTTAGAGAGCTTTGCAAAAAATATCTCCTTCCTCGAAATCTTGAGGATCTTCTTCACATGCTCCTCATGCTCCTCCGCCGTCCTGCTGTACACCAAGATGCCGTCGAGGTAAACCACCACGAAGTCATCCAAGTACGGCCTGAAGATGTTGTTCATCGCCGCCATGAAGTTGGTTGGCGCATTGGTCAACCGAAAGGCATCACGAGGAACTTGTAGTGACCATAGCGGGTGCGAAAGGCCGTCTTTGCCACATCATCTGCTGCGATGCGGATCTGGTGGTAGCCGGAACGGAGGTCGATCTTTGTGAAGAAGCAAGCCGCACGGAGCTGATCAAAGAGCTCCTCGGCTTGTGGAAGCGGGTACCGGTTCTTGATGGTCAACTCATTCAACGCCCGGTAGTGCACGCACATGCGCATCTCCCCCGTCTTGTTCTGCACAAACAGGAAAGGTGCAACGTAAGGAGAAGAGGATGGGCGGATAAAGCCCTGCCCCGTCATCTCAGTCAGCTGCTTCTTGAGCTCCTATAGCTGCACATCGCTCATGCGGTACGTTCCACAAACAGGCGGGTGCGCTCCAGGTTTGAGGTCGATGCGATGGTCCACATCCCGCTTTGGTGGCAGACCCGCCGGGAGGGTTCATTTTTTTTCACCCACCTCCTCATTTCTTCTTCAGCATCATGCAGGATGTGGTGGTGGAGCACCCATATATCAAATATGGTGCAAGAAACATGCCAGAAATTAGTTCAATTTTTCGAATTTGATTTCATCTCAACATTTTTATAGCATGTTGTACAGAGATGAAGTTAGATTTTGGTGTTTTTCCCCAACTTTCTCATGCAAGCATATGTACCCTACTCTCTCTCTCTCTCTCTCTCTCTCTCTCTCTTTCTCTCTCTCTCTCTATCTCTCTCTCTCTCTCTCTCTCTCTTTCCCCCCCTTTCCTTCTTCTCCTTCTTCTTATTCTTCTTCTTCTTCTCTCTCTCTCTCTCTTCTCTCTCTCTCTCTCTCTCTCTCTCTCTCTCTCTCTCTCTCTCTCTCTCTCTCTCTATCTATCTCACAGAAGCAGGGGATACTCCTTGTCTCCGAGCTTGACTGAGATGGTACGCGCCTCCCAATTGACGACGGGGTTGTACTTGTGGAAGAAGTCACGACCAAGGATCACATCGTAATCCTTCATCGGGCACACCCGGTATACGGTCGTTATGCAAAGCTTCCCCACACGAATGGAGAGGGGACAGGCCAGGTATCCGACTTCAATCGTGCCGTCCACTTGGTTACCGGTCCGCTTCTTGCTCGTGAGCGCAAGGCCCCATTTCCGAGCACACTCCATACTCACAAAACTATGGCTTGCGCCACAATCCAGCAGACTCCCCACCTTCCCCTTGACGCCTTTCACTCGCGCCTCCAAGAGAAGTGCGGGATGCTCCACCTCATACCCCGCGTCCCATGCCTTGACCTCAGAAACTCCCATATTGCCGCAAGGCGTTCGGGTGGGCGGTCAACTGGCGGTTTGGGTTGAGAGGAGCCAGGAGTAACGCCATCTACTCCCGGCTCTCCTCGTTTCCTGACTCCTTTGTTGCTTTCTCTGCTTTCTTCGTGGTTTGCTTCCCCTTCCCTTGTCACTTACCCTTGCCTTCGCCCTTCTTTGGACTCCGACAAGCATGCGCAATCTGGCCAGGCTTGCAACAGTTATAGCACTTGCGCTGTTGCAAGGCGCCAATCTCCATGGGCGCGTCATCGCTCTTGGTTCGCTTTCCGTAACCACCACCAAAGGATTTGTGGCTGTTGGCATGAGCCTGTTACACGCGCGAGTCATACCGCTATGCTGCTGCAATCATCCCCGGCAAATCGTCATTGAGGTCGTGCATCACCGTCACAACGCGGGCGTCATTCTTGAGGCCGTTGCAGTAGTGGAAGCACAGTTTGTGAGAGTCAAGGCCACAATTGGCAACAATCTCACGCAACCTGCAGGTGTAGTTGGCGACGCCGCCAGTTTGGCGAAGCCGACGTAGCTTGGCACGCACATTGTTCCTCACGTCACCCACGGTGAAGCGCCTGATGAACGACTTCATGAACTCCTTCCACGAGGTCGGTCATTTGAGGGTAGGGTCGCCACTGCTGCAGGTTGGAGCCGATGCGATTGAGATTCCGGTCGCGGCCGCAATGCCGGTGACCATTGCTGCTCCATTGTCGTGTGGATTGGACCGCATCACATCGGCCCACCAATCCAACGATGCCCCTCTCAATAGGATCACGGCATAGTCGTGGCGCGCCTCGTACCTTGAGGCATCCACGCCGATGGTGGTGAAATAAAATTCTAGTCCGAGTATCCAAGCGTGCGGCCCTGGCCCATCCTTCTTTGATGGGCCGAACGGCTCCGGCTTGGGCGGGCTCGGGACGCCCACCGCAGGTACGTTTTCAATGGCAACTGCCACTGGTGTTGGCACTGGACGCTTTGCGAGCTCTTGATTGAGGTACGCGTTTTGCTTCTCAAACAGGTCCATCTTGGCCTGCATGTCATCAAGCAACTTCCACAGTGCTACGGTTGCTGTTACTTTGCCTTGCACGTCAAACGCCGCAGCCAACGAGGACGAGCCGGATGAAGTCATCTTTGCATCCGGTGCAACTTCTTCCTCAACGGGTCCTCCGGTTACCGCCTTATCACCGGAGTGCGTGGTTGGCCTTGGGCACAGATACGCCAATGAGACCAGATGCGTGCTGGTCTACGCTGACCAGGAGAGGTTGCCACGTTGATGATTGTGCCCCTGAGCTAAGGGTAGCTCTGATACCAAGTGTGAACCGGGCGCGGTGTGCTAGCCTCAACCTGATGGTGTAGGCACCAACCGGCGGCAACGGCAACCAAAGGGAGGCCAGTGCACACCTTCTTGGGTTTGCAAAAGCGTAGGGTTGTCTTGGGGGAGCACGGGAACACATGTGGCACAGCGGGAGTAAATTGTACTTGTTATTCAAGTGTCAACACAAAAGACTATATGTACATGATGACACATCCTAGGCAACCCGAGGTCGCCGAGTCGTGCGCGGCCCTGTACAGGCCGGGGGTGAGCATAGCTCACCTTCCCATCTTTCCAACGCACCATGAATCGCACCATTCCGTGGAGGAATGGCCGAGATGTTATCCTTTCCGTGAACCACGGCAATTTGCCGCTGGCAGCACCACTAGCGGTGGTGACGGCCATCCGAAGCACCCTTTCTGGTAAAAACACACCGGGGTGCCATTTTGAGGCACCCTTGGCCCTCAATAATCCTTGACTCATTGACTATCCAGGCCCCAAGGCGCGCTTTGGCCTTGTTTGGTCTTCTGAGGGTCGAGCTTTGGTCTTTGGGGACGATTTCCCGTCGCCTTTTTCCCCTCGGCCGGTCCAACCTTTGGTCGGGCGTATCTTCCTCAATTCTTGATGGATTGACCCCGTTCTTGGGTCAATCTCGCACGGTTTTTCCTGTAGATTCCAAATCCTTTGTCATCTTGTACATTGAAGGAAGCCACAAGCCGTAATCAGTGCCATTGGCACTGTGCGGCTTATAGTGGATGAGCTCCGTCCAGACGACGACATGGTGGTGAGGGCTCTCCTGGGAGCCATGGTGGAGCAGGAGAGGCCACCTAGGCAGCTCAGGTATCCAGGCCGTTGCCTATGACATATAAGATATGGATTTTTTGTTACATGACTGAGTGTCACTCGACGCGATGGCTCGTCGAGCCCTCTCGCGTAAAGCCCCGCATGACAATAATCGAGTGTCAGAAAAATGGAGGGGGAGGGGGGGAGAGAATCACAAACCTCAAGGCCAGGTTGGTGAAGGTTTACCAATATTTCACCTTTCAAACTAGCAATCAAAAATGTTATCTCAACAATTAACGATGTTACAGCTAGACATCATCTTATGTGCCATGTGGCACCCTCAATGGGCCACTTGATAGCCTGCCTTCCAGGGCATCGGAACCACGCCAACCTCGTTGGTCAATGCATCCATGCATGAGCCATTGAGGTTCGTTGATTGGCTCATGAAATATTCCTTAGCATGATCAACCCCCATCCGCCTCACACAACATGTTGTGGTTACATATGATGTACTGACCTACATGGGTGTGTCTGCAAGTCTTGAACCGGATACCGGATCCCCCCCCTCCCCAAGCACGGACTTCGCTCCGGACAGTCCACGTCCACGTTTACAAGGAAATGGCACAAACGGCAAATCGATGCCCCATTGCGGTGGCCTGCGGTCCCACGGCTGCGGTGGTCCGACCACATCGGCACCCTTGGACAACATGGATTTATTTTGTGCAAAGAATTGGCGAGGACACAATTCAAGGGTCCAATCAATGGGCAAAGCAGAATGAGGCCGTCCTCCTGGTCTGACCCCGCTTTTGACCCGGTGTCACATCTGCCTGTTATTGTTGCTGCTTGATGTTGCAGGAGGTCCTCGTCAACCGGAGAGGTTGATGGTCCAAGCGTATCTTCTTTGGATGCATACTTACATCTTATCTGCAGTGTTGGCAACGACTAACTACCAAAGCAAGAATCCTGTTGACTGGCATTTAGAAAAACATTTGAGAATGAACTTTTTACAAAAGCAACACGAGGTATGTGAACTGGTGTTCACAAGTGCGATTTCTAAAAACGTTTTACATGAGAATGTGATTTGACAAACCACAGACGTGCACTTTTGGTAAATCCAATACATTGTTTGTTTTGCAGATGTTCGTAACTTCTACCTGAATTGGGGCTTGTTATCTATCCTTGTTTCTTCGTTCTTTGACAATTTCCCTTTACATGTCACATTGTTCCTACTCAGCTCGAGTAGGAACAATGTGACATGTAAAGGGATATATTCAAATATTGCTCTCCCCACTGCCAATTGAATAGAAAACGAGTGGCAGTGGGGAGACATCGCACAAGAGGCGTTCACAGCTTTGAAAAACACTTTGGCGTTGGTGCCAACCCAACGATTATCCGATCCAACGGTGAACTTTGTCATGGCTATGGACGCCTCAGATTGAGCCATCGGCGCTATCCTCCTACAAGACCATGGTAATAAAGAGCAACCGGTTGCATACATGTCACAAAAGCTACGGGGACCGGAACTCAACTACATGGTACATGAGAAAGACATGCTGGTGGTCGTACATTCATTTAAGACATGGAATTGATATCTTGAATGCCGCTGGTGTATCATGTGTACCAACCACCATGCCCTGAAACATTTGAAGACGCAGCCAAACCTCAGTCGACGTCAAACCCGATGGATGGAGTTCCTTGAATCCGGGTTTGACTACGATGTAAACACCGGCCAGGCAAAACTAACCCAGCAAATGCACTCAGCCGTCGACCAGATTTGATGACTTAGGCAGCAATGTTACAGCTGCAACGAGATCCGTATCTCGAGCATTTGTTCACACAATGCTACAACCAGCATGGCGGATATGACAAGGCACAATTTTGCTACGACGCACCCTAGTGGCAACAACGATTCACTCGCCAAGTGGTCGTTCCCTTGAAGGATGAACTCCGCCATATGCTGCTCAAAGAATGCCACGACACAGGTCCAAGTGGACATTTTAAAGACAAGATGCTGAAGAAGCTGGCAAAAAAATAGTGGTGGGACAAGATGCAATCCGACGTGGCCAACTTCTGCAAATCCTACAACAAATGTCAGCGACAAAAATCTTGTCACACACGGCTACCCGGACTTCTACAACCACTCCCCATTCCGATGGAAGCATGGGCTCACATCTCCACGAAATTCATCACGAGATTACCAGTCAAACTGGAAGGATATGACGCAATCCTTGTGGTTGTCGACAGATTTCCTAAAATGTCTCACTTGATTCCAATGACAACTACCTCTAGTGTCGTAGGGACAGCACGATTGTTTCTGAATAACATCGTGCGGCTACACGCCGTGCCAAATACCATCACAAGTGACAGGGACAGTCGATTTACCGACCGTTTCTGGCGCAAACTGATGATTTGTTATGACAGTCGGATCCATCTCTCAAGGGTGTTTCATCCTCAAACTGACGGCAAAACCGAGCGGACTAATCAGACACTTGAACAACTTCTCCGAACACTATGCCAGCTTCATGGGACATTTTGGGCACAAAAGCTCCCAACCATCAAAATGGTATACAATTCTTCAATTTCCACTGCAATGGATAGAACTTCACTTGAAGTGGTATATGGCAAACTTCCCCTCACACTTGCAGGAATTCACAGCCACAGCAAGATTTCCATGATTGACATGGAACGTCGCGACATTTCCACCATGTGGGATGAAACACAATAGACACTCACGAAGACATAAGGAGCGATGAAACGAGTAGCCAACCAACGTCGCATCGATGATGTTTTTGCCATCGACAACAAAGTATTTCTGAGCTGGACTAACATTAAACTTTGCGGGACCAACTGTTTGAAGCTTAAACCCCAATGGTTGGGACCGTTTGCAATCAAGCACATGCAAATCCCTGTGGTTGCATGACTCAAACTCCCCGACACTATGCATGTCCATCCATTGTTTCGCATCAACAGACTCAAGCACTAACGAGACCTCGGAGAGAACTTCCCTAGAAGGGATGTCCCTCCCCCTCCTCCTGTGCAAGTGGACAAGGATACCGAGTTCGTTATCGATGCTGAAAAAATGCCCCTCCGCATGCCCAAGTGTTGTGCCGGGAGGCGCCGACAAGCCGCTGGAGAGAGGAAAATCCCTGCAGTTGGATGTAGCGGTTCAAAGATTGCTCGGATCCTAGAATGGAAGGTTTTCCCTGAATGTGGACAAGTCGATGAATTTGGCGGAAGTTGTTTCACCGG
Organism: Penium margaritaceum; assembly: GCA_023375785.1. Classification (NCBI taxonomy): domain Eukaryota; kingdom Viridiplantae; phylum Streptophyta; class Zygnematophyceae; order Desmidiales; family Peniaceae; genus Penium; species Penium margaritaceum. The sequence goes on from SZWC01003198.1 coordinate 98,012, forward strand.
AATCGGACAAGTAACGAGGGAGATATAAGCTTCCAAAGTTGAGATGTGTACAGCTGCTCTGAGAGCCGGCCTCAACTCGACTTCCATTGATTAATCAACCGGAATGAGAAACAAAAAAGGTCCAGTAGTGCAACTTGTCACTTAGGGCCTTGGCCAAAATCCTGGCTCGGCGTCCGAAACTCAGTTGTACGTTTTGTTACTCGGGGACGGACAAAATTCTGATTGGAGGTCCACGGACAGGTTTCAAAACTTCTCACACCCAATCACCAAACTCGACACAAAAGTGGGGAGGGGGCGTCAAAACAGTGCAAGGATCCCCTACACAATGTGCAATGATATCTGCACCTTGGGAAAGGCACTTCGCATGTGAAGGAAGGCGCCACGGCGTGTGCGCACCATGGAGGCGTTAGGAGTTTCTGTGGTGGGTGAGACCTGCAATCCGACAAGCGTAACTTGGGCTACGCTTGGCCAAATCATGCACGATTTGGTGCGTTGGAGAGCTCATGACTAGTCCTATAAATTTTTTGATCATGTCCATGTACACAAACTAACGCAGAGTTCCGTTATTCCCTTTGTAAACTGAATATCCCTAAATTCCTACTCACATAGCGTGAGGCGACTAGGAAGCTCATGCTCGGTCTCAGATTCGCCCAAAACGAAAGACGTGAACCACTAGAAAAGATTGCATCAACGATGGAACCGCACCACATGGATTTCTCAACAAAGGGTCATGGGCCCACGAGTCTGATTGTCTTCAACGTTCACATCATTCATAGCACAGGGGATTATCATGTAGGACGTTGTCGTGAAGTACTGAGAACGTGTCGAAGTAGAAGCTGTGCAAATGGCATGAAAGGTGATGCAGCCCATTCAGAAGTATGTAAGTGGCCCAAGATTTGGGCTATGGAGGTGGCAGTTTGAGCTGCACCTCGCGCATAAGGGGTTGCTGGACGTCATGTTGGGAAAGGAGGTGCTTGCAGAGGCAACTACTACACACGCGGAGAAGCAGGTCTTTGAAAAGAAGAACACAGAAGCGCTCATGCTCCCGGTGTCCGAGACAGCCGAGTCACAGTGGGGCTACTTCCAAGGCTGCAAGCTGGTAGCCAAAGCTTGGCAAAAAATCTGCGCCATCCACCAATCCAAGTTGCTTGCGAACAAAACCTTTGTGATGAAGCGGCTCCTCATGGCACCAATCGAAGATGGAGATGATGTCATCTCTGCCAGGCAGCAGATTGAGTTGCTCGTCTCAAAATGTAGTGACGTGGGGTGGAAGATCGACACGCAGCTATAGGCGATGGCCCTCCTCATGGCCCTGCCTCAAAATTGGGACCCTCTCATCACCGTCATCAGAGGATGGCCACAGGACAAGCTCTCCTAGGGTGCGGTCGCAGAGTACATCCACAACAAGGTACAACACCAAAGCTGCTGGAAGTCCTTGTGTTCCTCATCAGCCCTTGTCACCAAAACGCATGGTGGCGGAAGCGAGGGCAAAGGAAGCAGAAAAAAGGGTGGCGGCAAGAGGGGCGTCAAGAAAGGTGCATGCAGCAACTACGGCAAGGAGGGCCATTGGGCCCATGAGTGCCCGGAGGAAGTGAAGACCAGTGGAAAAAAATCCAAAGGCAGGTCGATCCTCAACGGTAAAAAGAACCACTTCCTCAATAAGGCTACCAAGCGGTGCCTAGATTCCGGGGCTGAGGAGCACACCGAGGTTGAGAAGGTGTGGTTTGTCACCTACAAGAAGTCCTCCAAGTCAATGGTGGTCACAAATGACAAAGTTGAGCCGGCGGCCAGCTAAGGAGACGTGGAGGCGAAAGTCGTGGTGGGCGGTAAGAAGGCGCTCTGCACAATCCATGATGGGTAGTACGTCCCCGGCCTGGTAGATATCTTGAGTATCAACCGCTTGACAGATGAAGGGTATGAGGTGTCTTTTTGCAAGAAAGGCGCAGTGGTGCGCAACGAGGGCAGCGGCGAGGTCGTGCTGGAGGTGAAGCGTAAGGGCAGTCTCTACATTGTGGAGACCAATGTGATCCTCGTGGTATCAGACACAACAGACTCGTAGAAACACATCGTCAACATGGCCAAGGGAGGAAGCGCTCATATGGAGCTCTGGCACCAACGGTTGGAACATTTGATGCCTGCAATCGTTAAAAAGATGGCGAAGCGCGACATGGTGCATGGCCACATCATCGACGGTGTAGCAGATGCGGCAACAAATGCAACGGTGTACAAAAAGTGTGAGCCTTGCATTTAAAGTAAGGGACGATGCTAACCGTTCAACAAGAATGCGACTCACGTAAAGGAACTGTTGGAGGTCGTACACAGCAAGGTCACCTGCTACTCATCGTTACCTATCCACACGATCACCACCACAAGGTCACCTGCTGCTCGTCGGTCGAATTCGACCGACGAGCAGCAGGTGACCTTGTGGTCGTGATGGTGGTGGAAAGACGTCCATAGGTGCCCAAAGCCCACCACCTCTATGCGTGCACACCCCACTTCCACCAACCCCACCTACTTTCGCACTCTACTACTATCTTCGAGGCTTACTAGACCAGCAAGTTGTTACATCACCCTCTTCCTACAGCAACAAGTGAGACACAAGGGTTGAACCGAGAGCTTCCAACCATTTTTTTCGCGGGAGCTCAACCCGGGAAGAACAAAGGGTGTGTCAATCCCGGGTTCTCCAAGCATAAAATAGTAGGGAGAGCCGTTACTTCACCTTTGGTCCTCTGTTTCCAGCGTTTTTTTCTTGGATTTGTAAAATAGACTACTACCACGTCATACCACTTGATTTCACAAGTTCGCTATCTTTCTGCGGCTATTTTTAGAAAGTGAATTTCACCTTTTAATTTTCACTCTAATGTGCAATTCTTTCCCCAACCAGCCAACTTTTGACTTGAATCGGAAATTTGTTGCTGGTTAACATTGCTTGCTCTTTCTGTTTTTTCCACAAACAAAGGAGATAAGGTGAAGGAGGTCTAGCTTGGAGGCACCTTGGTCCACCACGGGTTTGAAGCGAGGTGCACATAGTCCAATAGCAAGTCCTCCACTGAATTGAAAAAAGGGAAAAGGGGAGAGGGGGGTTGGAGGAGGAGGTTGGAGAGTGAGAGCCAAGGCAAGACCTTGCCACGAGGATGGCTGCCCTTGGGACCGGACTCTCCGCGATCTTGGGGCGTGCATTGAGCACTAGCCCCTGGCACTCCAATGAATGCATGCCCTTGGGATCCAAGGAGCGTCTCGCAACATTAGCGCCGGGTTCCCACTTCGTGAAGTAGCGGCGGGAGGCGATGACTAGAGGGGGGGTGCTCGGCTGGCGTCGCCAAGAGGCGGAGCGCCAACATCTCCTAAGCATGGACAGTAGCGCAAGACTCCCTTCGCCACTGCTCGATAAGGCGATGGGGAAAAATCGGTCCCTCACCATTGACCTCAGTTTAAGCAATGAGGCTACGCCCGCCTTGATCACTTGTGCAAACAACAAGGTGTTGAAGGCCACCAAGGAAAACTTTGCTCATGGTGACAACCTCGACAAGGTTCTCAAAGATGAGGAGCATGTAGATGAATTGCTCGATGAGCCAGCGGATCGTATTGTCATTGAAGCGGATCACAAAGCTGACGACCAACCTAACACACATGACAGCAAGGGCACCAAGGCGGGCAAGTCCATTTTGAAGGAACCCAAACCAGGCGCTAACACAAAGGAATGTGCAGCCAAACGCGTGGACGATGATGGCCGTGGCCTTGTTTCGGTGGGAGGGGAACGAGCCCGACTTGCAAGCCTGCCGAGTTTGGCAGCAACGCAGCGTGCGCTCAAAAGCGTCGCGCGTTGCTTGAACGTCAAAAAACAGCCCGGCCGCCTTCATGCCCGTCTCCCCACGGAGGACTTTACGCTGCCCGTGACCGACATGTGTGCGCTCGCATACGATGGTGGCATGCTACGCATCACGCTTCATGAATGATCGTTCATGGTGTAGCGGATGAACAAGGCTGAATGAAGAGAACGGGAAATTGATGTGTGAGGTCGCGGCCGCTGACCAGTGAGCAAAGGTGGCAGAGCAGGCGCTTGAGGAACTCTGCGCGGAGGAAGCTGAAGACCAAAGCGTTGTGCTCGATGCAGTAGTTGGTGCCGTGCATCACTCTTTCGAGGTAGAGTTGGGACATTTTTTGAAGCACCGTGAGTGCAAAAGTGCGGAAAGAAAGCACACAAATGTTCACGACTGGCATCGAGGTCCAGTCATCAATCCTGCTCCTTGCCTAGAAGTGAACGTACCTAAACCACGGGCTCATGCAGCTCCAACTCGAGCTCAAAAGGAAGGCACAAGTGGCAACCATGTGGTTCTCGAGCCAACCGACTGCTACGATGGCAAGTGCAATGTCAAAATGTTCCTAATGATTGTTCAGAGGAACCTTCGGCTTGCTCACATTGAGCAAGAGGAGTGGGACATGAAGGTTATGGTTTCCTTGAAGCCAAAGCTATTTGAGAAGCTGACGGAGTTCCGCATAAAAAACTAGCAACACTCTAGCCCCACCTAGGAAGAGTACTACAAACTGATGTGTGAGCTGTACTCTAAGCGGCATGACTCGGAAAAGGCAAAGAAGGAGCTCGAGAGCTGCGTGTAGGGGGGCATGTCAATGGAGCGGCATGCTGAGGTCTTTCTAGAAACTATAGAGAAGGTCTAAGATTGCCACTTGACGGAGCAAACAAAGATTGACCTCTTTGAGAGTGGTCTGGCCAGCCCTCAGGTATATTTCTTTTGCCTTCATGAAAATGGCAAGGAGTGGAAGTCCTTGCACACATTGACAACACGTGTGTGTGGGGTATACAAGTAGAACTACAGCCAGTAGGATCACAATGCATGTGAAAGTAGGCCGGCATATGAGGCATCGTCAGCGCCAGAGGGAAGTGCACCAAAGTGCAGAGCGGAGGCGACATCCGAGCTCTCGAGGAAGTTCCACCAACCCGGTGGAAAGAAAGATATTTGCCCCTCTATCATCTATCGATGTTGCCACCAGGCTGGGCACATTGGATGTGACTGTCTCCACCATGACCACTAGCAGCAGGGACAAAAGCAAGGCGAATAGCATGCCCATGGCGTGCGCCAAGGCTCAAGGTTAAACTGCTTCGAAGATGGTGGCCAGAACCGCTTCCATGGGGCCGGTCAGCACAAGGGTGGGCTACGTGATACCAACGAAAATGCCCCCGTCAACCAGGGAAGCCCTTACGAGGGACAGCGGCAAGGCCAGGCATTTGCGACCATCTACCGTCAAGGGGTACAATGTGGTCAGCATGGACACGGACACCCCCTGATGATGACCTAGACTTCGAGGAAGGAGTTGGGGGACGCGTCCACCGTCTCCAGCATGATCGTGAGTAGGATTTTCACGATCCCAAGTTGCTACCAATGGGCTGCTATCTGGGGTCGCTGTGAATCATGGGGAGGATAAGGAGAGGATGGTCATTTTTTGTGATGATGGTATAAAAAACTTTGATTTTTTTCGGCAGAGCATTTCTCAACCGTTTATGTGCCTTTTGTGAATCCTAAGTCCCTCTACCATGATCGTTCACGTCCACTCTCATACGTGACCAAAGAAAACCTTCAAAATCACACGGGCCTTACAAAGGAAAGTTGGCCACTTGTGATACAAGCTACACACAAAGCTCTTGAGAAGAATTCTCTGACATCAACAACAGTGACCGTGCCTATGGGTCCAGAAATGAACAAGTCTACATTTAAAGGAAGGAAATTGCTGGCCTCATTCACCAAAGGACATCACATGTGGGAACAGTTCAATGACACGCTTGAGCTACAAAGAAGCAATCATGCTTATGGGATCTATCGCCTCGAGGGCAAGCTCCCAGTGAGCCTTTTCAACCGGAATTCCAAAGCATCAATGACCATGCAATTTGATGGCAAAGTGGCAGGTGCCCCTGCACGCATCTTGGTGGATACTAGGGCAGATGACTCGTTTGTGAGCGGTGCATTTGTTCGTACATGGCAATTAAAGTACACGCCCTGCACTAGTTCTATGCTCGTCCGTGATGAGAGAGAGGTGCTAGTCCTTGGTGACTGTGTGGAACGGCTCACAAAGGCCGGTTTTATCACTAGTTGCTCTATCACTGTGCTTGACCTCATGGACCCGTTCGACGTTGTTCTCAGAGATCCGTTGCTTGTGGAAAACAAGGCACTTACATGCTTTGACTCAAAGATACTGCAGATTAGAAGTGGAAGGAGAATGGTCATCTAGTCTCCCATCCCACAAATCCAACAACTTGAATTGAAGATTGAATTGAGCATCTGGGCGCTCCAAGTAAACATGAAAATTCGACAAGGTTGTCCCTATTTTCTTGCAACCCTCAATAAAATGGACGACAAGACAGAGGGTGAGGTACCCCAAGGCGTCGCAAACATACTCTCGGAATTTGCATACATTTTTGAGGCACCACCGGATGGGCTACCACCTCCATAGACGATTGGATACACCATCCCATTGGAGCCGGGGGCTATGCCTCCCTTCATGTTTGCGTATCGCTTGAGACCAGCACAATGGCAAGAAGCAAAAGCCCAAATTAAGGTGTACCTCCAGAAGGATTGGGTTGATCCAAGCAGTTTTCCCTTTTGAGCACCTTTCTTGATTGTGAACAAGAAAGATGTTGGCCTCAGAATGTGTGTAGACTATGAGGCATTAAACAAACTCATTGTAAAAAAAGGGTATCCTCTTTCGTGCATCAAGGACCTATTTGACCATATTCAAGGAGCGAAATTCTTCACGTCTCTGGATCTATCGCAAGCCTATTACAAAATCCGGATCACGGACGAGGGTGTACCAAAAACGGCATTTAGAACTCATCTTGAACACTATGAGTTTTGAGTCCTCTGCTTAAGGTTGACGAATGCACCTGCGACATTCCAAGGAGTGATGAAAAAATCTTCTGTGAGCACCTCTGCAAGTCGATCTTGTTGTATGTTGACAACATCCTTGTCTTCTCCAAGAACCACGATGATCACGAGTGACACCTAAGAATGCTGTTTGAGATTCTTCACAAGAACCGCTTCTTTGACAAGAGAAGTGCAAGTTTGCACAGCTAGAGTTGGAGTACCTTGGCCACGTCATTAGTGGCGAGGAGATCCGGGTGGACCCTCGCAAGGTGCAATGCGTAAAAGAATGGCCTCAACCTAAGAACGTGGGTCAGCTCCACTCTTTTCTTAGAATCACATATTACTTCTAGCGGTTTATGAGAGGGTACTCCACGTTAGTGAGTACCCTCTCATAACACCTTCAGGGTGAGGGCTCACTAACGTGGGTTTGTGAGAGGGTACTCCACGTTAGTGAGCTCTATTACCGCCATGACCCTGAAGACGAGCACATGGGTTTGGTTGACAAAATGCACTATGGCTTTTGAGGTTGTAAAGGCGATGCTGATTTCGGCACTGGTACCTGCACTTTCGGATCCAAAGAAGTCATGGCAGGTACGCTATAATGTGTCGGTTCTTGGGTTGTAGGTTGTGCTTATGCAAGACAACCACCGTGTTGCCTACGAGAGCCGCAAGCTCTTAGATGCAGAGACCAACTACACTACTGGGGATCAGGAATTGTTGGCAGTCGTCCATGCTTTCAAAGTATGGGGCTGTAAATCTCAAGGGTGCAGAGGGACAAATCACGGTGGTCACATACCACAACCCTCTCACGTATTTTTAGACGTAACTGAACCTTTTACGATGATAGGCGCGATGGAGCGAACACTTGAGTCGCTTCATGTTCAATTGGCAGTACAAACCAGGACAGGCTAACATGGCAGACCCATTGAGTCAAAACCCTTCACACATGATTTTTACGCCGAGCAAAAATGTCATCACAAACAGCCACTTTCCTGCAGTCGTGGCAAAGACAACATTGCACACAAACCCACTCCGCCCACCCCGACGACCATTGGTCAGTGAAAACCCATTCAAGAATTGCATTTGGATGGGCTACACTTTAGACCCTTGGTCCACTGAGCCGAAGAACATTGAACGCCATGGCCTTCTGAGGGCTGCCAGGTTATACTGACATGGCGAGCAAGTGGTTGTCCCGGATTTCAGCAACTTGTGACAACAGATCATGTTTGAGTTTCATAATCCTCCTTCCTCATGTCATATCAGATCAAGAGAGAAAGAACATGTTCTGGCTAAGCACTACTTGTGGCGAGGGTGGAGCAGTGACATCAGGAAGTACTACATGGTGTGTGATCTGTACCTTTAACAAGACTTCGAACCAGGCAACTTCAAGACTCCTCCAGCCTTTACAGCTCCCTGAAAGCCCAGGGGATTCCGTGTCCATGGATTTTATCATGGGACTCCCGGAGACCAAGGAAGGCCACAATGCCATATTGGTCATTGTGAACAAGGTAACAGGAATGTCCCATTTCATACCCACAACAACCCGCGTCACAACGGAAGAGACTGCCAGACGTTTCTACGAAGGAGTCATCAAGTACCACGGCTTACGCATCTGCATCATCTCCGACCGTGATCCACGCCTCGCTAGCCAGTTTTGGCGTGGATTGCAGGAATGATTTGGAAGGTTGGAAAGCATGTCCTAAGATTTTCATCCCCTAATTGATGGAAGAAAAGAGCACATGAACCGAACACTCGAGAAGATGCTCCGCATGTACATCGACCCAACAATGGAAGACTAGGACGACTATTTCACCCCAGTAGAGTTTGTTGTGAACAACGCGGTCAACGAATCGACTGGTTTTACCTCATTCTTCTTCAACCACGATTAGCATCCAATGATACCTGCTTCAATGGTGAAGTGCGGGGGCGGCAGTGATCAGGTGTGTTTTTCCTAGGCCTTTGTCGAGCGCATGGACGCCTTGTGGCGGGATGCCAAGGCTTACTTGTATGTGGCTTGACAGCACTAGAAGGCCTGTGCTGACCAGAGACGCTGTGAGTTGACGTTCTCCATGAAAAAAGTGTGCTTTTAAGCACATGGTATTGGCAGCTCAAAAGGTCGGGTGCACGAAAGATGTTGGGGAAATGGGGACCCTTCACGGTTACACAGAATTTGGGAAGTGTGGCCTATCCGTTGACCCTCCCATAAGCCATGTGCATCCATGACACCTTTCACGTGAGTCTCCTTGAACCCTACACAGCAAAGGTGTCTGTTCAGCTACCCCCTCTTGTTGTTCTCGCCGTAGGGGCCAGTTTGAGGTGCACTGCATCCTCCAACACCATGAGCGTAATCTGCACGTACAATTGGTTAAGGAGTACCTTATTTAGGGTAGGTTTGTTTACCTCCGCATTGGCTCGGCTGTCCTCGAAACCTGCTCGACGCCCAGTCCAGGGCTTTGGGTTGCTCGTGCGACCGCGGAAGTCGTACGTACCGTGGCTGTCCAACGGACGCTTGAGCCCAGCCCGTGTAACGCTTGCCTTGCAGAATCGTAGACATTTGGAGGACAGTAGGGCCAATGCGGAGGTATCCAAACCTACCCTTATTGGGCCGGTTGTGGAACTGACCACAATTCTTGGGAGCCAGAGTCTCGAGTGCCAACTGCGGTAAATGCAGAGTACTGGAAGGAACTGGCTGCCCGTCAAAACAAGCGTACCCTTGGTGGTACCACCCCAGCATGAGTCCCTTTGAGAGAATAATGGCAATGGCCTTCGGGCCGATCTTTGGCCTACTCCCAACAGCATGTCACGAGGACACCTAGGCATCTGTTGCGGGGTCGCTTCATGCAAAGGGGAAGGAAGCGTGACCACTGTTTTCTTCTTTGAATGCTGAACAATCTCTGAGTTTCGAAATTCTCCTGTCATGATGTTATCCTCTCTCTATGGAGTGGCGTTTTTAACATCAATGAGAGATGGTCATGTGCAAACCACCTCTTCACAAAAAGAAGAAAAAAAAAACAAATATAGGACGATTCGTAGCCAAAGGGGCAGGAATGTAACACAATGAACGTTTAGAACACTAGTTTTTTTTCAGCTCACCTAAGCCTTTTCGACGCTAAGTCCAAGCGTCTGTGTTACATTCAGTGCTTGAGCCTAGAGACGTTTGCCACGTTTCCACTGTTATGCCAAACGGAGTGTAGATGGTGAACATGTAGAAGCGGATAGGTAGCACACGATTAAGAATTTGGGACACTTGAGCAATTCATAATTAGCAATACGTGTACTTCGATGACAAGTGTTGAAATGATCACACACACACACACACAAACACACACACACACATACACATACACACATGTACACATACACACACACACACACACACACACACA
>SZWC01003198.1:133366-156677 GCA_023375785.1 Penium margaritaceum
TCTCTCTCTCTCTCTCTCTCTCTCTCTCTCTCCCTCTCTCTCTCTCTCTCTCTCTCTCTCTCTCTCTCTCTCTCTCTCTCTCTCTCTCTCTCTCTCTCTCTCTCTCTCTCTCTCTCTCTCTCTCTCTCTCTCTCTCTCTCTCTCTTGCCTTGGCATATGACCCATCTTTCTTGCCACATTTTATCCCCTTCTTCTCTGGTTATAGCTTGGTGGCCTTTTTGCAAGTCATCAACATGCATTTTTGTACCTTCCATCTCTTTGGCTTCTCTCCTTTACATCTTGCGTGTGGTCATTATGCGCCTCATGTGCGATGACTGTGTGATTTTTGTGCGTTCAATGTCTACCATGTGCATCAAAACCTAAGCAATAACACCAAAAATCCTTATTTTGAAGGACAAATGTTCTATCTATGTTATTTAGTACAATACACGGTCATGTTTGTAAGCAATTTCTTGTTCAGCTGTTCATGTAAGGATGTGAAAGAGTTTATGTATGAAAATTGCCTTAGATTTATTGTCGAAATTGCTTACGAGATTTCAAATTCAAATGAGAGGATTTGTTTTTTAAATATTTGATGGTGTCTAGCATCATGCATTTGTGTTTGATGGATCGAGAACGTGCTTCCAACGTTGAATCTATGCTTTTGTTCATGCATAGGCACGAATGGAGGGTTGAACTTCCTAAATAATACTTTAGTTTTTTTAAAACAATTCTTAGCATGGATTTTGTTCTATTGATTGAAAAGTGTCGCCTTTTGGATAGTGTTCAATGCTACATTACTAAATTGACCACAATTTTGCAACTGTCGGATGAATTCTTGCTTTGAATTTATAATGTTGGAAATGTTGATTGTACGCATCCGAGAAGCTGTTGCTAAGGTGATGTTTGTGCACAACGACATAGCCTCCATGGTAAATTGGAGCATCTACAGTTTACTTGACGTACATAGTGCTACCTTATCCGTAACGTTTCTATTCATTGGAATATGTTTGGCACTTCTGAAACGTTTTGGGAGTCCAAACACTACGTTTGTTGGAAGGGAACCTCTTAGACTTTGTGTGGGCGGGTTTTTGTCTGATGTTGAACCTCTATGAAACCTACATTCCCAGAATGTGATGAGCGGGGATTTGGAAACGTGTTATCAGTAAAGACTTTTTCTTGAAACTCGGGTAGATGTCTGAATTACTTGCGGTGAATTGGGGCAAGAGAAAGTTATCAACTTTCACTAGTAGATCGCGTATCCAATTTGTTGAATTAATGTTTATCGCTTTTTTTCCGCTGCAAATATGTAAGCTTCCTATTGCGAAGCCTATAGCCGGTTATTGCAGGCCGCGGTCTTGGTTCATGGGGGAACTGAACATTGTTCATGTGGAAGGTGATGAAGCGTTCTTTACCCGACAGCTTTTAGCATGCGGGGCAAGCTTTCACAGGATCTAGAAAGCATCTTCCAATTTTCTGTTCTTGCTTTCCACGCTCTTAGGGTGGAAACCTCCGCGGTACAGAATCCAAACACATGCTGCAAACGGACAAAAGGTACAGCGGAGCTGTGGCGGCGCAACTGAAGGCCATGGCCGGGTATATTTTAGAGGGAAACATGTGCACTGCTTTGGCAACGCGCGAATGTCGTGGTCGTGAATTTGTCTCAACCATGGACTTCCACGCTTGGCCGTCGCGCGTAAGAACGTTGCACACTGCATCGTGCGAACTGCAATACAAGCGACACTTCCGAATCCCGAATTTCATGCTGCTGCTCATTGTGCACAAAGTCGCTTCCGTTTGAAGATCGTTCGATGCGTAATAATGTGGACAACATCGACCGTTGCCCTGTGCGGGGGTCATGGGTTTGCAAACGTGTTTTCTGTCAACTGCTGTGAAACCATGCAAAACCGCAACTGCACTGTAGCTTTTCTTATGAAACATGCAGCAGCATAGCGTCCATCGACAGATCTCTCCATTTCAACAGTCTGGATTCGCTCCTTCATTTGGTCAATTTACGTCAACAACAATATTAGCAAATGTATATTTCAGCAAATTAGTTCCGACAACATCTGGTCCAGGGCAGCTTATACTTATTCTCACCAAAAGATTGCGCTATCTTATACAAGAATTCTTTCCAAATTATATGGTCTGAAGGGGTAGTGAAACATAATGGACGGTCATCTGCGGAAGGCTCCGTCGCGGAATGGCATCGTGAGAATTCTCACGACCATGCCGGTCATGCCGTTTCCAGGCACTGCAGCGTGTTCACGGATGATTGTGGGTGAACACTCAGGATGGTGATGCAAAGCTTTGACGCGAGAGATGTACGAGATGGGGTGCGGGTGGGTAAAGTCAGTTTCGAGAGCTGGCTTTCTGACTACAGATACCAGCCAATGTGGAAGCTGCGAGGCACCTTCACCGACTTTCCGGGAAGGAGAAATTAGAACTGCCCTGCTTTTGTTGCCAAGTACTAGTGGCTGGCTGCTGCCAGTCTACTTTTTTTTTTTGGCGTGCGACCGGATGACTGCCCACACGATTGCGCTAGTGATTGTCCCCAACCTGTCCAACACGGCGCTCCAAAAAGGCTGCCCATAGGGTCCACCTACAGAAGCAAAAGGGGAACAGGAGGATTGCTTTGACTTTCTTATCGCGGAAGAGACATCGATCTCGGCTGCATGGGCACAGGTATTCACTCTACTGCATCCACTCTCGAAGTGTGACGTCAACATCGACGTTTTCCACTTAGACACAAATCTGGAAAATGTTGTTCATCGAAAGATAATTCTTCGGTGTCATTGTAAGCCATCAACGAACTCCATTATACCCAACAAATTGTCCGAGGTCTCTTCAATTCACACGATTCGCGGGTGAGGGTGTACGAAAAAAATTTCATGCCCATCCAGCCTCAAGTCGTCTGTTGGCAAAAGGAAACGGATATGAATCAATCCTCTGGCACTTCTTCAGTGAGCGCATTCGTGACCAACCGGGTAGTCATCTGGCAAACGTCGAATGCAGGTCAACACCACAGAGCCCATTCGGACGGTGAGTGCTCCAAACCACTTCAACCAATCGAGCAGGTTGTCGACGCTTAATGATAGATCACAAGTAACTGTTCAGATGCATCGTGTATTACTCGGCATTTTTGGATGGAAACGCTATCTCTTGCGACCATTCAAATCTACGATTCGCGAATTAAGAAAATGTACGAAGGGGATAAGGACCTGTTCTAAACATTTCTCAACACGTGTTTAAAAGAAGATTTATGCTTCAAAGTCTGCATACGGTTCCCGGCGAGAGTTCAAAACAAGGCATCGTGTCCCGCCATTACAAAATTTGTACATTTACATTGTAAGCACTAAGGAAACACCCAACTACTATGTTTTGCAACAACATACAGACTTTGGCATCACGGGGACAGTACAAAAATCAGGGAAAACTACATTGACCGTCAGAGACTAGGCTTTTGCTTTATCATCTTCATCCCAAACATTTCCACGCACAGCAAAGATTTTAACATCCCAAATACTAACCGCCATGTCAGAAATTGCCAAAGCAATACATGTTGCACATTCACATTCCAAGCAAACTTTGCGTGGATGAGAACAAATTAATGTTTATTGTTTTATTTTTTCTAAGGACTACAAAATAATGATATTTTAATTTAAAACATGGCTTAAAATGTTTTTGAGTAACTTACCACATAATGAGAAAGCATTGAAAACGTAAAAAACAATTTTATTCTAAGGAATGAGAATAGTAACAAGAAGGTAAATAAAAGCAAAGATTTTGATACATGGTGCAAAACATTCGGAAAATAAGAAGTGGATATGTATATAAACTGTTCCTTTGTCTTCTTAATCCCATGAATCTACAAGTGAAAGGTCCTATGTATTCCTTTGTCTAAAACGATCATATATATAAAACACATCACAAAAAACAAAGGACATGCCCATGTCTTAGACAACATATGTTAAGTGTCACATATACCATGTAAAACCACAAAACACAAAAAACACCACTCACACCCATTGACAAAAAATATTCCCCATATTCACAAGTAAAGCAACAACTACTTCTTGAGAAAAAATTAAAAAACCAGAAAAATTCACGTTGACATTGCAATTCACACAAAATTAACATGTGATTTTTACAAGTACATGGAGGTATAGAGGAATTAAAAGTTCTTTTAATGTTGATATTGAAAGAATTCATAACTTGTAGTGATTCTTGCATACTAGAACCCTTTCATGAAAAGCATTTGTACACGCATCATTCTATTTGGTACGTTGAGTATAGAGGTTTAAACATAACATTTGAATTGTATCCTATTGTAGAGGCCCAATGTGTACTAAAGCACAAGGTTAACTAGAATGGCATGTACCATTTGTCCCATTCTTACCAAGAGTATGAAATCATTTTCTATAGATTAATAGCCATTCGTTTTTGCATAACATGGAATCTGAACCTCCCTTGTTTGCAAAAAAGTATTGTTGATGAACTTTCATGTCATATACGAACTTTCTTGAAAACTTTTAACTCCATACATGCATGATAATGACACCCCCTTTGGTTTAATAGTGCCTTTACCTGAGTTTAACTCATTAAATGGGCAAATGAAAGACAATTTTCAGCTCTTTCAATTTAAACATACCCTTATGATGCTTGCAATCTTGTTTTGCTATCATCTTGCAACCCAAAAACATGTACCCTCTTCTTCTCCTACTATGATGTTAATTATAGGTTGTTGATGCAACGGTGATTATCACGCCATATTGTAATGTGGATGAAGGGTTCTTCTAGTTAAACATTCAATCAAAATTTAAAATTTAAAATTTTTTCAATACTAGTTTTCTTGAATGAAAAGTCACCACTTCTTGATAATAGGAAAAAAGCTCCACAACCTTCTAGTAAGGTTTTTCAATATTGCTTCAATCATGCAACATAATGAATTCACAATATGCGATAGTTTCTAGTAATCATTGAAACTAAAAGTTTCTAAAAGGAATACATTTTTCGAAAAGATGATTGTTTACGATAGTAAACGTAAAATTTGGTATGTATAGGTGGTTGAAGTGATCACTGCAGTGTTCAACTATTTCAACATGGAGTAGTCCAATGATAGGTCCTTAGACAATTTTGCGCATCGTTTCATGAATCTATCAAATGTGGGTCATCAGAAAATTTCCTTTTGCAAAGGAAATCATTTTTTTAGGAAATAGTTTTTCGTGAAGGGTGTATAAGGAATTGTTTAATAGCATGTGCATGAGGGTAACACATTTCAACTAGAGTAGATACTTTTTGAAATCTGCACAAGCATTATGGTCAAATGGAACAACAACTAAATCAAGTGCATGCACAGAGCTGTGTGAGGGAAAAAAGAAAAGACTGCCCTACACCTCAAATCTTGAGGCACAATTCAACGTTTCTCCCTTATCTCCATGGAGACATGCGACATGGAGTGCTCTAGTGTAAGCTTCATGGTGATGGCAATCTATTGACCACATGTGATCATGTAGTTGCTTTGAAAACTAGCAAGAAAGCATTTACATTAATCATACAATGAAGTCGCACCGCAAGATTTTGTAACTATTTCTTGGAAAAGAAGCTTCCCCATGACAAAATAAAAGCTTCCATTAAGCCAAGGTGGATGAGAAACTTCTAGAAAGAGTAAGCTTCCAAATAAGGTAAGTTAACTCAAGCCAAGGTTCTCAAGATGAAAACTTTTGCTTTCATCCAAGATCATCTTTGTACGCATTAGTAAGCATTATGAATACCATGGTTTATGGATCTTAATAATATATGGGAGAGCACTGGATTTGAAATTTTCATGCAAAAAAGTGCCTTACACGTACAAAGCCATGTGACCAGAATAAGAAGTGACAAAAAGTATGAAAGTGACATTGCAAATTCACTGTGTAGTGGATTAATCTCCTTTAACCACCACCAAGGAACTCAGATTTGCCACGGTCCCAAGTAGAAAAGGTTATGGTTATGGTGTTCGAGTGGTTTATTGAAATACAAGCTTCCTATTTCATGTACGTGTAGTGTCTATTGTAGGAAGACCATAGAAGGCGTTTAAGACATTGCAATACGTTTTTAGGTCCCTTTAGACAAGGAATTTTGATAAGAATCAACTAGATAGTTTTCAATTTTCTAGCCCCTTGGTTTGGAAATGGTTGGGAATCTAGCTAGTGTGTAAGCATGTACAAGAGGTAGCACATGCCCATTTGGAAATCGTATGTAGATGAGGAGATATGCACAACACGTTGTTGCACATTTACACAATGGAAAATTACCTTATCCCATGTAACTCATGAGAATCCAAGGTTGGAAGCATCATCTACCACATCCGCTGTAACATTCACATTCATCCAAAGTTATCCCATCACCTATGTACAAAAAATTATGTTCAAGCTTTTAATGAATGGATATCTATGTTCAATTTCAAACTGTTTAGTATAATGTACATTGATGGAGGATAGCTCCCAAGACAATGCACCTCATTATGAAACTTAATTTTAAATCTAAATGAAGCTTCCTTCATCTAGAAGCTTCCTTTAAGTTGCTTTGAGAACCAAGTAACAGTATGAAGATGGAAGTTTCCTTTTAGGGGCTTCATACCTACAAATGCAAGAGGTGAATGTTACTACATGCAGTAAGAAACTTATTAAATAAAACTGTCAACTTGGTAGGAGCACATGCATATAATGATAAATCCCTATTGCACCTCCACCAAAAATTTCATTCCAACACATTAGCCTCAATACTTCAAAGGTTCATACTTAAGTTTCTCATTCATCACCATTGTCTTGGCCCTTCTGGTCTCAAATTCAGTCCTCGATCAATTACTCTGCTAATTTATCTCTAAATATTTCCTGTAAAAAGTCATTTTAGAGATAGCTTGGTAGTAGGACACCTAAATATGTGGAGGCAAAATGATATGATGAAGGTATTGTCAAGACAATTTGTGTAATCAAAATTTAAGGCCTAATAAGGATTCATCCATTATGGGATGTGAGACAGCTCCATGCTGTATACAGAATTGAGTTAAAGCCAAATCATGGAAGTATTTGATATTGTGTAAATTCTGTTAAGAGATTATATATTTCCCCCTACTATACATGGTCTTGTTGAGCATCAAGATATTTGTACAAGGAGCAACGAACCAAGTCCTTGATGTTACAAACCAAATTACTTATGCCATGCAAACAGTGACATTTGGCCCATTAAATCATCCTCCATAAAGAATGTCCAATTTATCTGAATACCACGTGTACAATTCCGAGCCTTACCATCAAAGCGCCTTAAAACACGCGATAGCTTGAAAATCCTTCAAGGCCATTGTAAGACTTGTTCCGCCTGTCATGTTTGATGGAGATTCACATTATATGTCCCTCTAAGGTCCATGAAAACTGTTCTTCCTAACAGCTTGAGTGGAGGTCACTACTAAAGATCCCTTGAAGCATCTCCTAAGTCTACATCTACCTGCAAACTATTGTGGAGGATCACATGTTCATTGGTGGCCAATCCATCAAAACGTGGTGGTTGTGTCAAGAAAAATTATTTAGACATTCTAAGAAAAATCTTATAAGCTTGACTGACGACTACCAGCATAGCAAGGAGGTGGCGTGACATCAAACTACCCTTTCCCTTCTAGAGAATTTGGCTACGTTAAGACTCTTGCAAGGAAAAACGTGATGGCCTAGCAAGCCTTTGTGTCATAGTTTTGGAGTAGTAGATGTGTTAGAGCATGGAGCTTAGAATTCTTATGCTGTCATTCCTTAGATGAATATTGTTCCCATACATTGTGTTAAAGTTGAAAACGATTCTTAGTCCTTTTTGTTAGCAAGCATAGATTTGTCCTGCATGTTCTAATCAAACCTACGTTGTGAGGCCATGCGTGTAGTGTTCTTGCAATGTCCTATGGTGTCTTTGACACTGTGCCTATTTCTTTAGATACGCTTTGTTTTTTGCAGAGTGAGCTACTTCTTTGCCTTAATCCTCGCTCTCATCTAACTCCTGCTTTCATCCTCGCTCGCATCAATGAAGAGCCCTTCCCCTCACAGCCTTTGAGAGCCACCTCTCCCTTAGAAAGTCAAGGTCCGAAGTTGGCCATGCGTGTAGCTCCCATATTCCTTCTCATGAGCAATGAGAGCCACCCGGCTCTTGTTGACGACTAATTTATGCCACCTCCTTTCTCTTTGATTATTTAGTGAAATTGGCGTGTTCATGGATTATTCCTATTTCAAATCTGAATTATAAGGAGCACGCTGGGCATAAGGCAGATCTTGGGGAAGCAATACAACCCCTTCTTGTGGTGAAGTCTCTGTGGATAGGTAGTAAGCTGTTCTAATGTGCATCCAAATAGATCCACCATAAGTACCATGAAGAAACCAAAAAAGTATAATTAAATCCATTCATGCAAGCAGAACACGTCTTTTCTCATAATTATGATTGATTGGGACCATATATTAACATAAATTTGATATAATCCTATTCATATCATCACAAATGATCTTGTTTTGAAAAAATGGAAAGGAAATGTGAATACCTCAATGCTGAAAAAAACAAAAAACCATCATTGGCAGAGAAACTTCCCATATTCAATAACTCTTTGTTTTTGTTATTCCATTTAAACATGTTAATTGTTTGATTGTATGTAAGGCAAAAAATACAGCTTTTACATACTTTTATTTGTCAAGTCTCAAAGGAATAAATTTCAATGCTTAAGTTATGAGTGAATTCGCTTTTGCCTTGGTAACAATTCTTTAAGAGCAAAGAATACCTGTAATAAAAGCTTCTAAAAACAAAGCAGATGACAACTTTTCAATTTGGACACGCCAATTTCACGGAATAATCCTTGAAAACCTAGATATGTTTTCCTTTTGATTCCATATAAGGATCAAAAAGAGTGTTTCATTTTTTAATCCTGCAATAATTTAAATATAAGGAATAGCCATAAACTTTACCTTGATGTTAAGTCTTTTCAAAGCTCTGCTATAAGCTTTATGATTAGCCTTGAAAGTATGTTTTGCATCTTTACTAGCATTTTGGTTGTGGCAAAAGAGAACATAGTTTTAAGGAAAACCCTTCAACAAAAGAAGCATTTCAAGTCACTCATTACATTGAAATCGGGAGTTATGGTTTATCTTCTGAAATAGACGCACTTGTCGATCAGTGTTTCAAAATGTGTCTTCATTCATGCAAAAATCTTTCACGAAACATCTTCATGAATGCATGGATTCAAAGCCCAAATGTGCTTTCCCTACATAGGGTGAAAACGTATACTGGCTCAATGTGATATTCAGTTGCTTTTGTGAACCTTCCATATTCACTAGATTTCCTGACTTCCCTTTCTGCTTGTCTATAAACAATGTAGCAGTGGGGCAATCAGGAATTCATAGAAATTGAAGGCACATAGACATTCTTTCCTTGGGTTTCAAGGTAAAGACATTCATCATGGACACAAAAGATTCATAATAGAAATGAAGCATGGTTTTGTCATAGACATGGTTATGGTACAATTCATCAATCTATTCTACCAAGAAGAAGAAGAGGATTTTAAAATTTATTCATTACACGTCTATTCTGAGGTATTATACAATGATTGAGATGAACATTCAATGAGAATATATAGAAGAATCCTATGTTGTTGTTTTTAATCATGTTCAATCAGACATGCAATGCCATTTCAACAGCATTCCCTTAAGTGGGAATCATCTAAATTTAATGCTATCATATATTTCCATTAATGTTTTAGTCATAGTAGTGCATTTTCCAACTTCACAAGAAAAACCTTAACCATTCAAGTACATAAAGTGTATGGTGATAGCTTTATTAATCATTTAACTTGTATTTAGGGTATTGTCTAGAATCAACCTGATGCCAACGGGCCATGGAAAGTGGTTTACATTGCGAGGATTATATGTTTAACAGTTATCATGACGATAAATGAGCGATTGTTAACTACACAGGCAATGACCCTTAGAATTTATCCACAAAATTGTAAAAGGAATATCAACATCATGGAAGAAATATGATTATTGGATCACTTTACTAAGAAAAACACTCAGAACCATCCAAAGCGAAACTTTAGTCATGAAG
Source organism: Penium margaritaceum (assembly GCA_023375785.1). Lineage (NCBI taxonomy): Eukaryota > Viridiplantae > Streptophyta > Zygnematophyceae > Desmidiales > Peniaceae > Penium > Penium margaritaceum. The sequence continues at coordinate 143,450 of SZWC01003198.1, forward strand.
AAGCATAAAAAAACCAAAAATGAAATCAATTGATAACATTATATAACCATGTTTTAAAAATGTTAAGTCATGGGGGGAAATAATTAAATATGAAATATCACATCTTCTTCTCAAAGAATAAGACTACCCATGAAGAGGTAGCCATGTACATATTTTAATACCTAAATAAATTTAGCTACAAATGATCAATCTAGCGGCTTTAGAGTCATATGGATGTGTTCCAAGAGGTGTTGTATCAATAAATCCACAATGATAGGTGAGGGATAAATCTAGAAAAATGAACTGAAATTATTATAAAACAATATCTTATAAGAAATAGTTAATCAATAATGTCACAAAACACGGTTCGCTTTAGCACAATCCGAAGAATTTGTTCAAATTTTGATTTGATACTTTTAAATGTATCAAAAGGAATGTTTGAAAATGAGTGGGTGGATTCAATCCATGGCATGATGCTTATTACTATTACTTCAATAATTTCTCAAATTTATGGGAAACAGATATAAACATCCACCATCTGCTAGAAAGGTTTGACCCCTAAAAACATATTCATTCCTTGCATTGTATATCATTTTGATAAACAATTTTAATATTGCATCATTCGGGTGATTTAATCCATTATGCAAAATGTAATTGATGTACCATAAAACATATCATCCATAAATATTTCATTCATGTGAACTGTATTTTCCTATTAGATTCTTATAACAATTTTCTACACATGCATGGGAAAGGGATTCTTAAATTCACATCTCATTTTTTTGTGAAAAAACGTTTGTTTGAAAATTCCTTGTATCAAATTAAATAAAGTTTGGTACAAATTACGGACAGTTTCAATCTCATAGGTACATGTCATTGGAGAAGCCTAATCTGTTCATAAGCTGCTTTGTTTCATTTCATCAAGCTGAATCCTTTCCTTATCTCAAAACAAAATTTCATATTACGCAAGAAAGACATTTGGGAATGCGAAATAATGAAGAGAAGTTAAAAACAATTAATCATTACTCAAGGAAAGATTATTAGAAGCTTTTTTATTCTACCATTGAATTCCGAAGACAAATTCCTCCACTTCAAGACAAATTTGAGGTTCATGATTTTACATGAAACTATCAGAAAAAAATGTAACAATTGAAGAAACTAAATGAAATTCTTCAATCCTTGTTCATGCTGAATTTTTATTGTATATCCTTTAGAGGCTACATTATGTCGTATTAAAATGTATCTTGATGGTCATATCTTCAACCAGAAGCCTTTTGCCATAGTTTTAGTAGCAAAACCAAATATCTACGCCTTTAGCACATAATGACCTCATTTTGAGACAAAAGAAGTCAATTTACCTTGACTTAAGTCTCAATCCCCATGTGACATAATCGGGTATACATTTACATAAGAATATATTTTGATTAAGATATTTATAATCCCTTATCAAACTTCATGCAAGTCATGGTTGGAAGTTTTTTCTAATTTACATGTCTCCAACATATGTATTGTTCAGAAGGGTCAAGCGAATTTGTTCATCTTTCTTCTATCGATTCCTTGGCTGATTTGTTGTGCTCCTTTTTGGACATTGTGGGATTTTCCTTAGACATTGGATGTGAAGCAATACCAAGGTGGAAAGGTGTATACTACCAATAAAAGCATCATGAGATGCATCTTTTGCTGATGTATTCATTTGATGCATACATAACATGCAATTGAGAATAACATTTTCTCCTCCAAAATCAAATTAATTTTTTACGTTTTTACCAAATGAAAGGTTGTTATGGTCAGAAACAAGTAGCACACGTGCATAATGATGTTCCTTGGAGTTGCAAGGATTCTGGCATCACTCTGCCTTTTTGTAAAAAAACAAAAATTGCCACTAAAGGCCATGAATATGCTGGTAACACTAAAGTACAAATACCTTCTTTGATTTGACAATAGTGATTATGAAAGCGTTGACATTGCAATCGCTAAGTAAGCTTATGCCATGCAGGTACCGTCATATCTAGACAGGAGCTTTCTCATTTGGTAAAAATAGGGTGAATAAAGTAAGAAAAATGAAGAAACGATGTTTATTAGGTGAAATACTGTCCATAAACTGCTCTGGTCAAATGGCTGTTTGGTAATGAGCTTGGGGGATGAGGATAGAAAACGATGCTTTGAAATCCAAGAATAACACCACTAAGAGAACACAAAACGGAGTTTTCAGCTGGAATTGAACAAGTAGTTTTGAAAATAAAGATAATGGAGCTAAGGAATAAACAAAACTGATTGATGAACACCTGTTTCTACTAAATAGGCTTGTCTAATTCCATTCCAAAGTGTATTTAATGCCCTATAAAGCTTAATGTGTCTTTGTTAACAAAAACATTTCATGGCCTCATAGCCGTGCAGAAAAGTATAGAAAGTCAATTCAAAAACAAAACATGTACCTTGTTGGTTTTTTAGGGAACATGAAGTGACAAAGTCACCGTGTTTTGATGCAACAAGGGTGCCTTGTTGCAGCACTAGATCTCTGTGACATGAATAAAATTTGTACTTGAAAATACTATCAAGAACAAATATGTTACAGGAAACAACGGAAAACAAAACTTACCATAATGCACAAACATAACCTGCCCCAACCAAGGACACAAGACGTTTCTACGCTGTCACTTATCTCTTTTCAAAAGTCTCAGCACAGTCACCATGCTTTCAAGTGAACTGGCCTCCACGTTGTGAGGGCAACCTCCTCTTTACGCTAGCAACCACAACCAGACTTACTAGATCCTGAGAGGAGTTGTGACCCTCCTAGCCAAGCTGGCAAAATGCTGCCACGCTTACTGCGTTGACAAACAAGAATTCTAAAAGAGTTTGTCCAGACGAGTTGAGCTCTAGTGGGCAAAGCTATTGCAAGACACAAACTCTACGCTCAACGCCTAGACATGGCTCTTTATTGAGAGATGAGCAATTTCTAGAGCAAGAAATCTTATAAGGTTGCTGTTCAGCCTTCCATGTAGTGTGGCCACCAATTCTAGGTAATGAGGTCTTTAGGGAGTATGGGGTGTTTACCAATCGAGACTCAAAGAAGGTTGCCCGGTTTTTTGGGTCTTTAGGTAAGAGAATGTTTGTAGAGTCTTGGTCTGGGGCATTGTTTGACAAACTTGGACTCCTAATCCAACTACTGAATTGTTGTATGGAGTTGTTAGAGTTTCCATTTGAGGTACTACTAGAGTTACAAAATTGAACGAGCCTATCTTGCTTTCATGGTGGGAAATAGGCAAGTGAATCTGTTTCACTTTTTGTGGACGACCCTTTTTGTTACAAGTTTGACGCTTCCTCTTTGAGGAATATTCTTTCTCTCAAGCAAGCAGCTTCCTCCGTAAAGAACCTTCCACTTGATTATGGTCCTAGCGACGGCGTTCTACATATGGTTGCAAGTCTGGGACGGTCCCCACTTCATGCTCCACATGAAGCTGCTAAGTCGTGCATGTAGATGATGATGTGGCTGTAGAGTTGTGCTTGCGGTAGATGATGTCAAGCAAGGTCGAGCATGCACCACTTGATGCTATGTGTTCCCATTGTAAAGCTCTGTTTGCATGTTCTCAATTAAGCGATTCCTAGTGTCTAGTTCGTTCTAGCTTCAAAATGACTTGTCTAAGGCAAGTATCCAGTATTGCTTCCTTGAACTACCTAATTATTGACCAAGCGAGGCCAACAGGCATGCACAACATAGTTATGCATGCTACACACAAATCCAGGTTCCTTCCCCCCCTTAGAGTTGTATGGAAGAATGACATGTGGCCTGTTCACTTAAAATTCCCAATCGAGCAGCATTTGGGAATTTGCGAATAAAAATGCGTTGCATTGGGCACACACGTAAAATTGTCAAAATGACCATGCCAAGTGAGAGTTTTCACTGAGCACAACTATCATTCACTCCAACAATCCCCCTTGATAAGTCCGCTGAGCAATTTAAAGATCGTCCCATTTTTACTTTAGTGGAGAAATGAGTGATTGGTAAAGGTTTCAGTGCATGTAAAGAATTCTCTTTTTCTTGAAGAGATGTTTAGGCAACTCTAGGATGTGCTTTTGCTATTGGATCATTTTTGGAAAAACATGGGGCTCTCTTTTGTCAAGTTTGGCCTTCAAAATTTTGGTTTTTGCATTATAGGGTATTTTTGGAGCCCTTTGTTAGGCAGAGCAAAAAAACAATTCTGATGAGGTCAATTTCATAACCCTTTTCTATAGTGAGGTTTCTTTGTGGCAAAGCAAGTACCCACAATGCTAGCAACTGTACTTGCCATTCATGTGCTTGGTATTGCATGTTTGACGTGACGCTTGTGAGGCAAGATTAGTGCTTGTGATCGTATGCTGAGATTACAAACGTGCTATAGTCACCCCTGGCCAGCGAGTATAAAAGCTCTATGTTTGTCTTAATTTTTTGACGTGGTAGCCTTGTGATCCACAGATTGCTCTTGCCAACTGCTTAAACGCTTTGAATGTGTTGATTTTGTTGTGTGCTTTAGCCATACCTTGTTGCTTAAGCTGGATTTTTCCATGGTTGAGGCAACCATTAAGCCCTCACGTCTATTCTTGGTCAATTTCCTATCATTGATTGGCCCTACAGGACGTCCATGGTGTCCTTCACCAGTGAAAAAACATTTCTTTGGCGTTGTCGTTGTTGGTGCTAAAGTGAGCTACACTAAATTGGGTGCGTTGATCCTGATTGGGTGGCGTGATTAGCAACTTCATTACTCTTTGGCCCCTTGCCACCCCCATGTTTTCTCTCCTTAAGCCCATTGGCTGCATTAAGGGGAGCTTGTTGCTTTGTTTGTTTTATTGCTCCACGCCCACGGCCATTGCTGAGTGTACCGTAGTTCTTTCAAGAGTGAACTTGAGTTCATTTGTTTTTTTCTTCCCTTATGCTTTAGAGCAGAAGCGTCTCGCGAGGACTTGTCTGTTAGTTGCCGACCATCCACCCTGCTGTCCTGGTAAGGGGTTTTGTGCCACTCGCTATGATTGAGGGAACTTGCCATCGCAACGAGCTAGTGTGACGTTGAATGTGGACATCGCTCATTCCCATTGCTTGAAGCTCCTTCCCCTTCATTTTACTTGTGACTACGAGATTGCACCTTTGTTTTTGGTGCACGCCATTGGACGTCCTACAACAATAAAACTTTATAACCGCAACTAAGCTGCTACTCCGTCTTGCTCCGAACGTGTTTCTCAAGGTTTGCACTGCACGTGTCACCAAAGTAGGTCATCTATGTTAGTGATGTCGAAGATTGTTAGCTCTCCGACAAAAGTGGTGAGCCCAACTCTTTAAAAGTCAGGTCACATTTTGTTACAAGAAAATTGCTGCTTCTGTTGCTACTGCCACCGTTGCCACGTGTTTTAATGCTGCACATAAGTTGAAGCCATTCCACATGGCCGAGGAGTGATGTCGCCTTCCGTACCCTTTCTATGGGATTAGAAACCCAAATTTAGAATTTGATTACTCTCAAAACAAATCTCCATTCACGCATTTTTATTGAATCCAGTAGGCCACCTGCAAGAAATATGACTCGTCTCCCTTTTTTATGGTTACGACTACTATTGTAGCTGCTGATTGTTGCTAACAACATCGAAAAGGCACCTCACACAAATTGTTTTTTTAGATCTGACCAGCAAGATGGACATTCCTAGCTACGTAGCTTGTAATCACGTCGGGGTACTCTAAGGTTGTTCTTTGACCCAAAACTCCTGGCCTTCACTTCAATAACTTCATTTATTGTAGTTTTGTTGTTGTGGTTTCTGCTGCGTGATCAATTTACCTCTAGAATGCTACCTTAGGAGCCTTTTTTTTATCTTAAGGATGGATCTTGCCCCAACACAAATGTTTGCATTTGGATGGAAATTCGAGGACGCAATCCTTGTCATTTTTGGAGTTCATATGCGTCCAAATGTATTTTTTGCTTTCCCTACACTTACCACGTGGCAACATTTTTTACAAAGCACTAGTGCTCTGTTTGTGTTTGCCAACTGGCACCAGATGTGGTTACAATATCCACTTGCCGCCTTGGTAGGATTTTGAGATGGAGCACAAGTGCTATAATTAGGAATGCCTCTTATTAGGTAGTGGGATTACTGCTTCAACCTACCGCACCGGTTGGATTTTGAGGTGGAAGTCAAGTGCTCCATTTATGTATGCATTCTCACACCAGGTGTTTTACTGCTAGCACGTGCCGCGTTGGAAGATTTTTGACATGGAGTACTGCAACTCAAACCATGCATGCCACGTGACACGTGGTGGGCTTATTGCATCAACCTCCCACTTCGTGCTTACAAGCTTGCTGCATTGTGTGCTATTTGACAACTTGACAAAAGGCGTCACTTCAAAATCTACTTCGCCATTGCTTCGACAAAGTAACTTGCTGATGGCACTTTCACAAATGCTGTAGCTGTGGTTGATGTAGATGTGCTCCTTTATTGATATGCTTAGTGGTTTAAATTCAATCGCCTCCTTAAAGATGGTATAGGTCTCCTTGTATGCAAAATACATCCACTCAAGTGGTGTTGTGGTCAATTTTTAAAATGCAATAATTGATGTGCTCTCATTGAGGGGATCATTGCCATTTGTATATATTTCCTTTTTGTTTCCATTGCCTTTCAATCCAAATTATTTTGTTCGCTTTGAACAGCATCATGATGACGTGCGTGAATTCAGAGTTGCATACTTCAACTCTAGTTACTCCATGACATTATGAAGATTTCCAAACTTAGACTTCTATTGCAATTTCCAATGCCGTTGATACAACCAAATGGTTCCTTTCCTTTGCTCAAACGCTCCCCTTTCTATTTTGTCATCTTCTTCCTCCATTGTTGCCTGCTTTATCTGACGGAAAGGTATTTGTTTTGCCAGAAGCACATGTCAGATTGCTGACGAACATTTCTATCTTTGTGCCTTGGTGACTACTTTGCTGATGGTGGTGAACTCCTCTGCACTTTCCATGATGCTCCTTCCTCTAATACCAATGTTGACACAATTACAGCTATAAAGCTCATTCTTTGAGTTCCCACATGCTGGAGGCTATATACACGGGTACATCACTACTTCTCTTGTAGGTTGCAAGTTTGCTTCTACTAGGCCCTTGGCTATATTTGTAGTGCATGCTTATGTATTGTTGGCTTTGTACAAGTTGATAAAGAGTCAGATTTTCACTTGATTTTAGGGTCAGGTGAACCTTTGTTTGCTGTCAAAGATTATCCATCTCAGTTGCATTGCTTCACCATTATCATTTAGTTGATAGGTTGTCTCATATTGCATGAAGCCAGAGATATCCATGTTGAAGCAGATTGGCTGTCTGCTTCATTGGTTAGCTTGTTGACATTGGCAACACATCCAACCTTGTGACCACTAGTGCCGATGCTTTTCTCTCAAGTAGGCATTGTCCTCGCAAGTGTTGATTGCAAACGCTAGGCTATTGATGACAGTCAGGTTCCCTGGTCACAACTTTGTCCACCATGAGCTCTTGAAAGATGGCCGCTTGCCTTGGATCTCTAGCAGCCTATTTGTTGTGGATGGCTTCCCTGCTTGTGACTTGCAAAGTAGTGCATGGAGTGGTGCTGACCCTTGTGAAATCATCACGTGGGTGTTTGAGAAGTGTTGTTGCCTATTGTTTGTTGCTTCTTGTGGCTCTTGAGAGCGTTGTGGATTTATAACATATTTAGATAGTTACTATGTTTCCATGGATCCTTCAAGGGTCACCACAAGGTTGTGTATGCTTCCTGTAAAAGCAGATGAAGCCGAATTCATTTGTTGAGGACAAACATGCTTCTGGCATGTCTGGAGAAGAACGAAGCTCAAGCTCATGTGCAAATGGCTGATGTGACACTGATGAAGCCTTATTCTGCATCAAGACCTCATTATTCTACTTGATATGATTCAAGATAAGCTGCTTGGGCAGCTAGGATCTAACAGGTATGCCTCTCGCGTTGAATGAGGAGCTTCTACTTGCCAATCTACTATTGCAGCTCCAAAATCAAATGCATGAAAGCCTGTTCCTTAGCAACCTCATGCTAATTTGTTTGACCTTGAGGAAATACGATTGCCATGGATGGCTTCTCTCTTGTAGCATAGTTAGGATGAACCAAGCGGAGCTCTGTCATGTCCGATATTACGGATCATAGAACTAGCATGAGAGATTTTGGCTTGAAATGTGCAAAATTAGCCTGTAAGATTGCAGTACTCCATGATTATGGTAGTTGTGCTAGTTGAAGCTGATGATGAAGATGCACTTGCTTTTGAACGTGAGAAAAATGTTACTAAAGCTCGAGACGGTTAGAGTCAAAGCTCGTCTGCTCCTCGTTAAAAAGTAAGAGCGCAAGATGCCTACCAATCTACTCTTACCAATAGACTTCAACTGCACGCACATCGTCTTGGCGTGCCTGTTTTTGAAGAACCTCCTTTGGTGAGCACTTTGACTTCCTAGCTTATCTTGCTTTTGTCTAGGATAACTCCTTTAGCCCATGCACACACCTCAGGTATTACAGATCCATCAATCATGGTCATGCTATCATGTAAGCCTACTAGAAGGTTTAATGGAAAAGACATGTCCGTCCTGTAATTCTTTATTTCTTAGAAATAAAGATTGGGCAAGGCTGGTAAACCAATGCAAAAGTACTTAAGAATTGAAGGGCAAACCATCAAAGCCAGAGATTTGGTTCCCTTTTACACAAGGAATACGTAAACTAGATGAATAAGTATCGGAATTCATGATGATAAACTTATAGGGATAATGATTCTTTAAGTTGCGAAATATTGCATGTTGATTTTTTAAGTTTTGTGTAGTATATTAGTGAGACCTCACAATGATTGTATTATAAAGCAACATTTGTATTCACACTTTACGTCCAAGAAATTCAATCATTGGACACCATGCAGTTTTTATTGGACTGATCACACTTAAGATTCAATGGATTAGACTGCTTTTAAAATTTAAGTGGATTTGATTGCATTCTCAGGAATAAATTCAATCATGCAAAACGATGACCATGAATGCTTTGTTGTATAGAGCTCCACAAAATGTTGAGTTGATGTGTAAAGGAAACACTTTGATGATAATTTCATTTGAATGATATTTTTTGTGAAAATACAAGGGTGTCACATTTGTGTTTTATGTAGTAAATATTATCCCTAATATTGATAACAGCCCTTGTCATAGATTTTTCATCTTGAAAAACTGTTAACTTACATATATGTGGTATGTTGCATGTGCATATTTAAGTCTTAGTCTGTGTTATGCCCGAATATTTATAAACATTGTTTTTTAATATGGAAAACATCATTTATTAACATTTTGAGACATGGATGAGAATATTGAAGATAAATATTCAAAAGTAAATGTTTTTTGTAATTGGAAAGTCTTTTACGATTAATAGCAACGTAATATCATGAAATGCATAACATGAAGGGATACATAATTTTCATTCTAAAACCCCTCTAAAGGTGTTTCAAAAAACATTTTGTGGATAGAGGAGAAAATTAAATTTGACATGGAATGCTTTTCAATTCAAAGACACAATAGAGAAGAATTTTGGGGGTAAATATTTCACCTAGTAAAGTTGGAAAGGGTTTTGTTAATTATGAATTGGAGAGAATGGGTGTTGAACGGTCTACAAGTAAAAAACATGTTGCTTTATCAATGAGGTGCCCTCACTCGAATTGTGATGTGAAAATCCTAACATGTAAGAGATTCAAGCTTTTCAATATCCTTCTCAATATCAAGGAATTAATGTGTAAACGTATATTGATTCAATGTTTAAAGATTGTAACATGTATGGCCTAATGTAAACACTGAAAGTATAAAATGATATTCATGCCTTGGAAAGGCAATTCCATTGTTATCGTGAACATGATACAACCATCTACACGTTGTATCATAGAAGATATCTATTTTTGGTGCTATGTACTCATTTGTGAAACAATTTAACCATTAAGCAAGTACAAGAAAATACGGCCTTTACTTGCTCATATTAGTTTCAAACAAATATCTTTATTCAGACTTCTTCTAAATAGATTCTTCTAAACTCATTATTTACTAGTGATGCACTTTTTTGTTAAATGCTTATCCATTTCTACATTGTTCATCAGAAAATTGATGGGTGTAGCTTCAAATGTAAGCAACAAAGGTAGAAGAAAAATTTCTACTTCAGTTATTGCAAAGTGATGATGTATCATAACATTTTCTTACCCATATCAATGAGATTCTCATTCAACCTTGATGATCTTTACCATTTGAGAATTGTCAGACCGTTTTCTTGAAAAAAAACAAATAAATATGATTTTTAAGTGAAGTGAACCTTATGTGACAAAGCATAAGATGTAAAAAAGTTCCAAATTATAAGCATTCAATGGTCCTCAACTTAAGTCTTTAGGAATGTTTTCACCATTAAATGTGTACAAGTTTAAAGAAGTTATTGGTAGCCTTTCATGCCTACGTTCTCCCATGAATTCTTAGGTGTTCTATAAACTGCTATGATTTTGCATGCAAAGCATCAACTATCGTCTGGTTCATGATGATAAGTACTTTATTTTCTAAAGAGATTATCCTTTGGAGTTCGTGAGAAATGACATTAACGGAATTTATGAGGAAAGGGCTATATATGACTAAGGATAATGAATCAAAACAGCAGTTTCACTAGGCATTTGAAACGATTATTCATAGGTAGAAATGTAGAAATAATGTGATGGGAAAAGCACTGAAATTGAGAAGTTGATGTTGACCAAACATGATGAAACTCTTGGACCATCCACGAAACCTGCATAGTGGATGGGAGATCAAGGCAAAGATTTAGAGAAGGGCGCAAGAGATGACGATGCCTTGATTCATCTATTCATTCTAAAATTACATCAGAAGTTTTTGTAGATTATGATTCTTCAATGATTCTTGCATTCACATGGAACTCGTTTGAAACAAGATGAGTTGACTTGATTTTCCACAATTGTAACGAGAGAAATGTCTTCAAATCCATAGATACCAGTCATGCGTCTTTATACACCAATCCATCTCTCAAATGCGACCCTTTCTAGCATGCCTCTCATGCGAAGCAGCAAAAATGAAGTTGAGTAACTTTTCACATGCTCAACATGCCACTTACAGGGCGGATATGGTTGAAGATTTTGCTTAACCGAGTTAAGAAGTTTATCTAGCAATATTCTCCTTGTGGGCGTTTAAACTAATAATCTCTTTGCCATAGTTGAGACATCTCTTATTTGTTGGCAGCATAAACGCATATAAGATGATGTAGTAATCATCAATTGGCTGAAAAGGTTTGGTTTCCTGATTGACTCCATAATGAATTCTCGTAGACCCCTTTCCTTTTTCCCCTTTTGCAAACAAATCCAGCAAGGAAGTAGATTCAAAAGCAAAATAGGAGCTAGAGTTCATCCCTATGGTCAAAGCCTTTGTGCCCCATTAAGCCGAAGCTAAAAAAATTGAAAATCATGTTTCAACAAAGTGTTTGAGGGTGTTAAAGTATCAAACATTGCTAGCGCACCTAGATTACTGTCACCCTTAAGGGGTGTATTCTAGCCTAGTTTTGTACTCGCTCCTCATGCAAAGAAGTCTGGAACGCTGGGTTGTGCTCGCTCTCTGCCCACTCACATTTTGCCCTATCGCGCTTTACTTATCTTGTGTGGTTCGCCACGCTCGGTGGCAAACTAGTGGAGCTTTGCCACACAAACTGAAAGGGGTCCACGTGGCTTGCTCTGCACCTTATGAAACATTCTATTTGCTTGCCTCAATGTCATTTTGCAGCAAAGTGCCCCCTTCTCAATCCCCCCTCATGGCTCATGATAGCATTCCCCCCTCACATCTCTCGAGAGCCTCTTCCCCCTCACAACAAAGGCGTTTGTTGGCCTCATGGCTAACTTTCTCGGCACTCCCCCACACAATTCTCTAGTGCTACCTGAATCCAAATGCCACCCATCCCCTCTTTTCTCCTCTATCCTCCCCCCTCCTTCTACCCTATTCAACACGGCACCAAACCATTGAACGGGCATGTGGACTTTGGTGCTCCTCCTTTTTCTTCCGCTGTCCGCACAATCTCTTTTTGTCCTTGGTTGCCATCCCTGTCGATTTTCGCAGCTACCCTCCCCTTTGTTTCTGTTGCCTCCGCCGCTTCTGTCTTGCCTGTCGCCATTGTTCCAGGTTCGTTTCCTTTGGCTATGGTCCCAATTCTTTGTGTTTAGTTTTCGCTCTTGCCCTTGCCTCGCATTCCTTGGCTCCTTGGCCCCTGTCTTTTGTTCAGATCCGGACTCCAGTGCTCGGCTTTCCCCTGCTTGGATCTTCGCATTCGGCCCTTGGCCGGAAAGAGAGCCGAGCATCCCCCCTCTGTCTCTTCCTCTCTCTCTCTATCTCTCTCTCTCTCTCTCTCTCTCTCTATCTCTCTCTCTTTCACTCTCCCTATCTTTTTCTCTATCTCCCTCTCTGTGTTGCTTGCTGTGTTGCTCTCTCTCTCTATTTCTCCCTCTCCCTCTCTCTCTCTTTCTCTCTCTCTTTCTCTCTCCCTCTTCCTCTCCTTCTCTCTCTCTCTCTCTCTATTTTGTTCTCTCTCTCTCTCTTTATATCTCTTTCTCCCTCTCTCCCTCTCTCTCCCTCTGTCTCTCCATCCCTCTCTCTCTTTCTCTCCCTTTTTCTCTCATCTCTATCTCTCCCTCTCTCCCTCTCTCCCCTCTACTCTTCCTCTCTACCTATCACTTTATCTCTCGCTCTCTATATCTGACTCTCTCTCTTTCTTGCTTCCTATCTTGATCTCTCTATCCCTCTCTTATTTTCTCTCTCTCTCTCTCTGCTCCTCTCTCTCTCCATCTCTCTATGTCTTTCTTTCTCTCTTTCTCTCTCTCTATCTCCCTCTCTTTCTCTCTCTCTCTCTCTCTCTCTCTCTCTCTCTCTCTTTCTCTCTCTATATCTCTCTCTCTCTCTCTCCCTTTCTCCCTCTATCCCTCTCAATCTCTCTCTCTTTCTATCTCTCTCTCTCTCCCTCTCTCTCTCTCTGTCTCTCTTTCTCCCTCTCTTTCTCTCTAGATATCCATCTCTTTTCCTCTCTCTATTTGTCTCTTTCTTTCTCTCTCTCACTCTCTCTCACTCTCCCTCTCTTCCTCTTTCCCTCTCTCCCTCTCTCCCTCTCTCTCACTGACTCATTCTCTCTCTCTCTCTTTCTCTCTCTCTCTCTTTCTCTCTCTCTCTTTCCTTCTCTTTCTCTCCCTCTTTCTCTCTCTATA
>SZWC01003199.1:0-10621 GCA_023375785.1 Penium margaritaceum
CCCCTCCTTGCTGTCCCCCCCACCAAATCGTCTCCTCCCCCTTCTCACCCTTACTAATTAATCCCAATTGTTGGTGAGTGGGCTTTGAAGTCCCTGACTGTTAGATAGTGTTGTGTAGTGAGAGCTCCTAGGTTTGCTCCGATGACGGTCCAACAACTACATTCTGTGTTCTATGGTATGTATGGTGCATTCTAACCACCAAGTTCACACATGCATGACTGGTAGAGTTTTCTCGGTGGTCAAGGCCCGAGCACTTGGTGGTCAGTGCTAGTGCCCCAGAAGACCCGGTGATGATTAGACACATATTGGCACTGACAGGTTTTGTATTCCCTCTGTGGTCGAGACCCAGGTTCACGACGGCTTGTACCGATACCTCCAGAGACATAGCACTGCTTGATTGAGCCTTCGTTGACTTTTGTCACACATATGTAGCTTGCATGTGGCTGAGACTCGGACATCCGGTGACATGTTCTGGTGTCTCGGGAGGCTTAAACTTGGCTAGCTGGGCTTGGTGGCGGTGCTAGTATATCAGTGTTGAGTGAGGATTTGTTTCGGGTGGATGGAATATTTTCTTCTCCGTCTAGAACACAAACCAGCAGCTTGTGACCAGAGGGTCACCCCACTAGTTGGGTATTGAGGCAGAGCGTTCGGGACTGAACACATAGATTTCAAGAAATGTCAAAATCTTAAAAGTTTCAATGCTTCCTGGGATTTTCCATGGGATTGGAATTTTCTCAGAGCACTTGGAGAAAACATCGAAGTTCGGGGTAACACAAATTTCTTCTACAGAGATCCATCTTGTTTCGTCCCATCTTAAACTTGTGCACGTGCTCATGTGACCTAGTGAAATTTCGAGTCACGTTTTAGGCACATGCAAAAGTTCGTTGGAAAGTTGTCTCTGGCATCCGTTGATCAGGTAACCAAATTAATCTTTTAGCGTCAACAAGCATTGTCGTGTCAAATCCCACAAAGCAACAATTTGAGCCAATAATGGACGAAGACTTTTCCACTGGATTCATGATATTGCCCTCAGAACACACATGGCGTGATGAACCTATGTGATTGGAAAGTTCATTTGAAGATAAGGTCTTTGGTACATATATTGATTTTCTCCGATGATTTTCTTGAGTGATTTGCCCTACAATGAAGATCCACGGTTCCGACATGTGTACGTGCTGTTGTGATTTTGTGACGTTCTTGTACAGTCTACTGTGACCACTCGGCCGTGTCCATACTCGTGCAGATCCCTGAGGCGGGCCCTGGTGACATCGGAGGGACGACGGGCGGCGGACTACCAGCTTGGAGCCGGCCGACTACCGTTCCAGAGCCCCGGACACTGCCGGGACTCCCTGCTATTTTTCTGCAGCCTGCAGGAGTCTTTTCGGTGGACTGGCCATGAGCCCAATTTGCATGTTTTTGCATTGTGTGTTCACCGTCTGATGATGGATGCATGCATGTGACCAGTCGTAGCGCCCGTCTTGCGATCCTACACGTCTAGGTTCAGACGGCGTAGCATTCTGACATGTGTGCGCAGAGTTATGGCCAAAACAGTGGTTTTGGGCCGGTTTTAGGACAGTTCTTGGACCGCTGCGTGCGACACCCGCTGTGCGCCGCGACAGGTACCCTACTGCTTTTTTATTTCGACATTAAATATTTATCGGGGAACGACGAATTCATTTATTTGACACTGTGCTAAAAAATATCCTACCCAAAACGAATACAGTTTATTAATTCGCTCGGTCACGTTCGACCCTCGTCGGCTGAGCGAAATCCAAACTGCGGTCGTGTGACGTCCATCGGTCACGCGATCGCTCGATTTCTGGTGTCGTTTGGGCACCGACACTGGAAATCGTGAGCGCCGAACGTGAAAATAATCGTTTGGCAGCAAAAAAAACGAAATCTAGACAACACAATGAAGTAATTTCGCCTAATTAGACTACAGGAAAATAATTGTACGCGAAAACGAATTTAGACTCCGGGTCGTAAATTATTTCAAAATGCGAAATCATAAAGCAGTACGGTATTTAGGCCATGGACCTGTCATTTGTTATCTCTCTCTACAAATGCTATTGAAGCATTCAGACACTTTGCCTTGTGTCCCCTAGCCAAACTCTTGCCGTTGAGTGCACGACTTATGACTGTCGTCACCGTCTGATCAGGCACTGACGCCTGGTCAACGAGAGTGTTGCTAGGAAGCTTCCTTGCATCTTCTCATGGTATCCGAGCAGTGAGACAGTTCTCACTGAGCTGCGCAGCAGAGACGCAGCAGAGCAGCAGCAGTGAGAGTCACCGCTGCAGCAGATCCACTAGGGCCTTTCGAAGACAGCCGGTCGCCGTCGACGCAGCCCACACCCATCACGTGAGACCGTAGCAGCGGCGTTGCCACCGTGCCAGCAGCAGCATAGCAGCAGAGCAGCAGCAGCAGCAACGGTAGCAGCAGCGCCGTAGCAGCAGCTACAGCAGCGCGTGGCGGCTGCAGCGAGTGCAGCCGCCGTCCGCAACCGCAGCGGCGGCCGCAGCAACAGTAGCGAGCCGCGGCAGCGGCGGCAGCAGCAGAGCAGCAGCAGCGGCAGCAACAGCAGCGCAGCAGCAGTAGTGGCAGCCGCGGCGGCAGCAGCAGAGCTGCAGTAGCTGCAGCAACAGCAGCGCAGCAGCAGTAGTAGCGCGCGGCGGCGGCAGCGAGCAGCAGCCGCAGCGCGCAGCAGCAGCAGCGGCATTGCGCAGCCGCTGCTGCCACCGCTGCGCACGCAGCCACGCAGCTGCTATTGCAGCTGACCGCACAGCTGCAGCAGCAGCTATGCGGAAGCTGTTGCGCAGCTTCCGCGCAGCATCCGCGTAGCCGCCGCGGAGCGGCTGCACGCACGCGTAGAACCGCGAGAGAAGACAAAAAAAGGGAATCGAGCTGACGTCAGCATTTTTGCTTGCTGCCGTCATCAGGTCGTGCTGATGTCAGCAACCACCTGCTGACATCAGCACCAGCCAAATTTTTGGCCGGACAGTCAAAAATTGCGGGCGTCTTAACTCCTCGAGAAACGCTGACGCTTTTGCAATCCGACAAATTTGATCTGTCGACTCATACTAAGAGGCGACATGGACTCGTCGGACAACAAGGGGAAGGCAACAGGTGATCCCTCCTCCTCCTCTTCTGGGGTCCTGAGCCCACGCTCGTAGGCCATTGAGGACCTGCAGAGCCAGCAGACTGAGATGCGTCGCCTTCAGCGGGAGCAGACTGATGCCATCCGTACACTGACTGAGCTTCTGCATGGCCAGTCCACAGTCCCACGGCAGGTTTTTGAGGGAGCTGCCGGCGTCGCGGTCTCTACACAGCAGTCGGCTCAGGCACCCGTTACAAGAGCTCGACCTGACCCACCACCTTCTGACTTCCTGCATGATGATCCATTCATGCCAGGCATGACGGACGACTCCCCGGATCATGAGATTTGAGTTCTTCAGGAGCGCCTCCGTCAGCTACATACGGGCACCAGATCTCCTCGGATTCCTACGGTGCGATCGTCACCCGACTATCCCCTTCCAGGAGTCTTCCCCGTCCCTTGACCCCCTCGGCCTGCGGTTGCTCTCCCCACGGAGCGGCAACCCAAGGACTTTCAGACACCACCTCCACGGTACATCACTGAGGACGGCTTCGACTGTTGGGAGATCCTCTTTCAGGTTTGGGCTAACTCAGAGGGCGTGTGGCCCTACTACCACAGCCCGTATAGGCCTACAGACCTAGCGCAGGTGCTGATAACAGCCAGGCCGATGCACGGACTCCTCTATGCCATGCCATGCGAGACCGTCGTCGACTTCCGCCCCTTCCTTGGCGAGCCCGGCACAGGCACCGGCGCCGATCCCCGTGGAGGTTGGGATCTGGCCCTATCTCTGCTGGCCGCAGAGACGCACGCCACCCGTGCAGCACACATTCGTGCCTTCCACTCCCTCTGTCAGGGGCCTCCAGAGCCTGCAGCCGATTACTGGCGATGCGCCATGCGCATCTACACGCGCCTTGGGACCTCCGGGGGCACACAGCTGTGGGCGCTCTGTATGATGATGCTCGGAGTTCGCCTTGAGTATACTGACATCTTCACACGGTACAGCAACGCTGTCCTCGAGCCCTTTTCAGCCACTCTGCAGCTTCTCCCTTGGGCGCATCAGCTCTTCCTTCAGGTGAATTCCACCCGCGAGGAAGCCGTGGCCCATCAGGAGACTTCCCTTGCTGCAACAGTCATCGCATCACCACCATCTTCCCTCCTGCAGTCTCCTTCTTTATCCTCCATCACGTCCTCATCTTCCTCCTCCTCTTCGGCCCCGCCCACACCCACTCAGACACAAGGTGTTGCAGCAGCAGCTCAGGGGAAGAAGAAGAAGGGGAAGCGTGGATCAGGTCAGCAACAGTCACAGCAGCAGTCGCCCTCCAGTGGTAGCAGTGGACGTTCTGTTCACTGCTACAACTGTGGAGGCGCCCATCGCTACACCGAGTGCCAGCAGCCGCTCGACTGGGCGTGGATTACTCGTGGGCTCCAGGCTGTTCACGCCCTCCGTTCCACGACCCGCGCGTCCTCCTCGCCATCCTCCAGATGCGTGGCGACCACAACTGCAGCTGTTCCCCCTTCTTCACTGGCGAGTAGCAGCAACCCGGACCCACACAACCGCACCATCGCTGAGCTCCGACACCTTCTGGCGCTCCAATTTCAGGGAGGTACGAGTGTGTTGTCATCGTTGGGTGGTCCACAGACTATCTGTCCGTCCGTTCCTGTGACTCGTGATGACACGTGCTGGGGAGCACAGTCAGCATGTGATGATGATGGGCTTGACTGCACCGATTGGGTTCGTGAGTCTCATCTTTGTGTCCTGCGTAGTTCCTCCCCACTGACGGCTCAGTGTCTCTCTGATGTCGAGTGTTCCGTTGCCCGTTGTATAGTGACATCCACCAGTCGTGACTCCGGTGGCACTTGGATCATCGATTCTGGTGCCACTCATCACATGACATGTCGTCGTAGTGATTTTGTTGTTCTCGGTCCTGTCACGTCTGTCCGTTCCGTCCATACAGGCTCTGGTCAGTCCTTGCCAGTCCATGGTGTTGGGGTTGTATGTTTCGACGGTCCGTCTTGCCCCTTGTACCTTTCTGACGTGCTGTTTGTGCCTGATCTTGAGCTCAGCCAGCTTTCTGTGCGTGCCTGCACACTGATGGGTCTCTCTATGGAGCATACCGCAGACTCAACGACTGTGATTGCTACTGACACTCGCAGTGTTGTCCTTCGTGCCTCTGTCGTGGATGATCTGTATCGCGTCTCTCGTACCTCCTCCCCTTGCTCCCCTTCCTCCTTTGCTCGGGTTTTTGTCATTGGTGTTCTGTTTCCAGAACACCAGCGGTTGCTTCATCGTCGTCTGTGTCACATGGGCTCCGATACTGTGTCGAAGCTCATTCGGACACAACTAGCTCTCGGTCTTGACGCGACTTCTTTCGAGAAGCCACCCAAGACCGACTGTCTCTTTTGCGCTCAGGGGAAGATGCAGCGATGCACCTACCCTGACTCTCGTTCCCGAGCGCTTCGACCTCTCGAGTTAGTTCACTCAGACCTTCTCGGTCCTCTTCCGGTCGAGTCCCTATCTGATCCGGGTCAGTATGTTCTGACTCTGACTGATGACTTTACCCGGATGCGGTGGGTCTACAGCCTGCGTCAGAAGAGCGACGCCGCCCTTGCGGTTCGACTCTGGCTAGTGATGATTGAGCGTCAGTTACATCACACGCTGCATAATTTCCGCTCGGATCGCGGCGGTGAGTTCCTTGGTGAGATGGACGGATTCTTTGCCGAGCACGGGATTTTTCACCAGGTCTCCGCTCCTGCTACCCCTCAGCAGAACGGTGTTTCCGAGCGCTTGAACCGCACCATGGAGGATGCGGTTCACGCTATGCGGTCTAAGTGCGGTCTCCCTGAGTCCTTCGTTTTTGAGGGCTTCGCCTACATGACGTGGATCTGGAACCGTCTCCCGCACGGTCCGCTTCCGGACCACATTACACCGTATGAGCTCTGGTTTGGACATCGTGCTGACCTTCGTCTCGCTCGCGTTTGGGGATCCCTGGCCTCCGTGTGGTACAGCGAGGTCCAGCAGGAGTCCAAGGTCTTACCTCGGGGCCGGTTGTGTGCCTTCGTAGGCATTTCCCCGCGGTTGAAGGCTTGGCGCTTGTGGGACCCTACTCGTCGTCGCGTCATTGAGTCCCGTGACGCGCTCTTTTTCAAGTCCCTCACCTACCATGACCTGACCTCGATCACGGCACTCTCCGCCACCCATGTTTCTACCTGTGAGGGTTCTCGGCGGATGGGGGAGACTTCTACGCCAGCGAGCACCTCTCATCAGGCTGATGTGTCGGTTCGAGCCCCCTTCACCTCTCGGTCTCCGGCCCTTGATGACCCGGCGATCATCGTTGTCGGTCCAGAGACCTCGCACGTACATTTTGTTTCACACCCCACAGCCTGTGTCCCTGCTTCAGCTCCCACACCTACTTTCGCGCCAGCACCTGCGTCAGCCGGCACTCCTGTTTTTGTGTCTGGTCCAGTCTCGCCTACTCCCGTACCTACGTCTGCTGGCACTCCCGCCCCCACACACGCGTCTCCTCGCACGGCATCACCGGCTGCCTTACCTCAGCCCCCACCAGCTGTGGTCGTGCCTGTCCCTGAGCCTGAGGTGCGCCCGTTGAGCTCAGGATACTCCTGTGAGCCTGGTGGCCGTCTTCGACCACTGGATTCCAGAGCTCAGCGACCATCGGGCCCCGCACCGAGGCGTCCCTCTCGCAGCATCGCGAGTGGTGACCCTGGCACAAAGGCCCTAGGCCTGAGTGTCCGCACTGAGCTCACATAGGGACATCCAGCGTGTCCCGTAGTGCACGATCTCATCACTCACGAGTTCCATATCGCTTGTGATGCAACAGCTGATCTTGCGGTCGTCAGGCCTAGCACTGAGGCGTGTGCCCTTGCCACGCAAAGCTCTCTCTCTGTGGCGCCCGACCCGGGTACCCTGAGGGAAGCTCTCTCTTCACAGGATGCTGACGCTTGGCGAGCTGCCTGCGAGGATGAGCTTCGCGCTATCCGAGAGCATAGAGTCTATGAGCTTATCGACCTTCCGCCTGGGAGGAAGGCTATTCAGGTCAAGTGCGTCTTTCGCAAGAAAGTGAAGCCAGATGGCTCATTGGAACGCTACAAGGCCCACTTGGTCGTCAAGGGGTGCTCTCAGATTGAGGGCGTCGATCACACTTACACTTTTTCCCATGTCGGCCGCATGACCTCAGCTCGAGCTCTGTTCGGTGTAGTGGCTCAGCATGACTGGGAACTGCACCAGATGGATGTGAACAATGCGTTCCTCCATGGCTCTCTGGATGAGGAGATTTACGTGGCTCAACTACCAGGCTTTGAGGACGGTGACAAGGTCTAGCGCTTGAGCAAGTCCTTGTACGGCCTCAAGCAGTCTCCGCGGTGTTGGAACCGGGAGATCACCGGCACTTTGACTCGTGCNGTCGATCACACTTACACTTTTTCCCATGTCGGCCGCATGACCTCAGCTCGAGCTCTGTTCGGTGTAGTGGCTCAGCATGACTGGGAACTGCACCAGATGGATGTGAACAATGCGTTCCTCCATGGCTCTCTGGATGAGGAGATTTACGTGGCTCAACTACCAGGCTTTGAGGACGGTGACAAGGTCTAGCGCTTGAGCAAGTCCTTGTACGGCCTCAAGCAGTCTCCGCGGTGTTGGAACCGGGAAATCACCGGCACTTTGACTCGTGCGGTATATGTACAGAGCGAGGCAGATCCCTCTCTCTTCATCCTACCGACACCCGAGCGGTTCACCGCCATCCTGGTTTATGTCGATGGCCTTTTGATCGCGTCTCCATCCCTGGAGGCCGTGAAGGAGGCCAAGGCTGTCCTTTAGACTACCTACAGGATGAAGGACCTCGGTCCTGCATCGGTGTTTCTTGGTATGGAGATCGTGCGAGATCGCAGGCGTCGGACACTGTTGCTGCATCAGGCTCGATATGCACGAGTCGTGGGGGAGCGTTTCAGCGATCTCCTTGGTGCAGTGCCCATCGCTTCCACAACTCTTACACCCGATGGGTAGGATGCCCTGAATGTGGATGATCCCACACAGCTGGGGGTGACAGTGGACGCGACCTTGTACCTCCGTNAGACTGCCTACAGGATGAAGGACCTCGGTCCTGCATCGGTGTTTCTTGGTATGGAGATCGTGCGAGATCGCAGGCGTCGGACACTGTTGCTGCATCAGGCTCGATATGCACGAGTCGTGGGGGAGCGTTTCAGCGATCTCCTTGGTGCAGTGCCCATCGCTTCCACAACTCTTACACCCGATGGGTAGGATGCCCTGAATGTGGATGATCCCACACAGCTGGGGGTGACAGTGGACGCGACCTTGTACCTCCGTCTCATCGGATCCCTGATGTACCTGACCACTACCACATGTCTTGACATCGATTTCGCTGTCAACCTCCTCGCTCAGTTCTCGCAGGCTCCTCGTGCCAGAGCCCTTCACGCGGCTGTGCAAGTGGTGCGGTATATGGCCTCCACGCCGTACCTCGGACTCTGCTTTCGTTGGCAGTGTTCAATGGTCCTTGACGGCTACACTGACAGCGACTGGGCTTGGAGCCGAGATGGACGCAGCCGTACTGGCTACGTGGTACCGCTCTGTCTTGGCGTAGCGGGAAGCAGGGCTGCATTGCACGTAGCTCGTCGGAGGCAGAGTACGTTGCTTTGGGCGCAGGGGTTGCTGAGGCAGTATGGCTGCAACGCCTGTTTTTTGAGCTTGGTCAGCCAGTACCCGCCATTGTGCTTTGTTGCGACAACCAGAGTGCTCTCGCCATTGCGGAGAACTCCGGTGTCTTTCACGCTGGGACAAAGCACATTGCGGTTGAGCATCACTTTGTGCATGATCTGGTGGAGCGATACGTGATCTCCGTCACGTGGGTTGGCATTGACATGCAGCGTGCTGATTTCTTGACGAAGGCACTAGCGCGCGGAAAGTTCTTGGTGGCCATTTGTTCTGTTGGGCTTCGCCCCATGCCTGAGGGTGGTTGAATGTGGGATGTGTGTCTGTGTCTCATCTGTTTCACACTCACCATTGTACTTGTCCCAGTGCTGCACGTGTATGGACATGCGTACCATCGGTTCATGGGGGAGTGTTGTGATTTGTGACGTTCTTGTACAGTCTACTGTGACCACTCGGCCGTGTCCATACTCGTGCAGATCCCTGAGGCGAGCCCTGGTGACATCGGAGGGACGACGGGCGGCGGACTACCAGCTTGGAGCCGGTCGACTACCGTTCCTGAGCCCCAGACACTGCCGAGACTTTCTGCTGTTTTTCTGCAGCGTGCAGGAGTCTTTTCGGCGGACTGGCCATGAGCCCAATTTGTATGTTTTTGCATGGTGTGTTCACCGTCTGATGATGGATGCATGCATGTGACCAGTCGTAGCATCCGTCTTGTGATCTTGCACGTCTAGGTTCAGACGGCGTAGCATTCTGACATGTGTACGCAGAGTTATGGCCAAAACAGTGGTTTTGGGCCGGTTTTAGGACAGTTCTTGGACCGCCGCGTGCGACACCCGCTGTGCGCCACGGCAGGTATTTAGGCCATGGACCTGTCATTTGTTATCTCTCTCTGCAAATGCTATTGAAGCATTCAGACACTTTGCCTTGTGTCCCCTAGCCAAACTCTTGCCGTTGAGTGCATGACTTATGACTGTCGTCACCGTCTGATCAGGCACTGACGCCTGGTCAACGAGAGTGTTGCTAGGAAGCTTCCTTGCATCTTCTCACTTGCTTTAGAAGCAATGGAGGTGAGGATGTCAACGTCCTGCGTGACATCGCAAAGAACACACGGTACAAGCCACATCCGTAGAGTACAGATGGTTCTTGGGCACGACCGTACGGCCAAGACCCCTACACCCTGCATCCACAGGCTTGACATAAGAGAGGTCAGAAAGTGCTATTGGGCCCCAGAGCCAGGGAGCAGGCATGGTCCCATGGAAATCCTGCAGGCGTAGTCCCATGGAAATCCTGCAGGCATGGTCCCATGGAAATCCTGCAGGCATGGTCCCATGGAAATCCTGCTGGAGGATGGAAATCCTGCTGGAGGATGCCTCCACTCGCCCGTGAGCGATGCATGCCTGGCAGATAGCCGTACACTGGCGCCAAATGCCTACCAACGAAAGACGCTGCACCAAGTAAGCAACCAAACGACACGCCCAACCAGCTAAGTCCTCCTTAGTAAACCCCCTCATGCCCACGATGAAGGCACAGCTGAGATAGAAGGCGGAAGAAGTCTCGTGCTGCCTCCCTAAGATCCCAGAGTGTCTCCCAGGCAAGGGGTTGCACGGTCCAGCACGGGCAATGGATCAAGGCGGGGTGGCTAGGTGGTTTTTGTTTTCTTCATTTCTTCAGGTGGAATTGATAAGTAAACACGGAAGTAGTTGCCACTGCGGACCAACACAACCATGAACGAAGGCAATAGTTTTCAGCATGACAGCAGGTTGAGTGTTTTCAGTAGAGGTGTGTGTGTGTGTGTGTGTGTGTGTGTGTGTGTATGTGTGTGTGTGTGTGTATGTGTGTGTGTGTGTGT